>JAOSBP010000206.1:32695641-32709376 GCA_027563825.1 Erythroxylum mucronatum
TATATATGCGATGGATACTAGGTTTACGTAGGTTGTTGTGTTTGCATGGGAGTCCAACATCCAATGGACCGAATGGGCTACGATCGTTGGACCGACAATATTCGGGCCCGGGGTTGGGCCAATCAAAACTGGTCCAGCCGACCCGACCATAATAAATATTTAATACTGCTTATCATAAACATGCAGCCTCAGTTCACTCCCAATTCTATGACATAAAGCTAAGTTGCACTCAGAATGCTAAAGTTAAAACCTTTGGCAGCATTTCACATCCTAATACTTTCGTTTTGGAGCTGGCACATTCTAGCCCTTAATTCAGTTGAAATTTCTAAGATATGGGGGTAAGCATGATTCAAAATAAACCAGAGTTGACAAGTTGGCGAGGGCCTTAACTCTGTTCAACAGCAACCTTATCTTCCGCAAAAAATCATTTACAAAAGCAAGGATCTCTTGCAGTGCTGTTTTTGAGGTACCAGAACAGGACATTGATTCAGGAAACAAAATCAACAGCTTTGTCATTGACTCAGTGTCCTAAACTGTCCTTCAGAGCAAACCATGTTAAAGTACAACGCTATCAGAAGCTTTGCGTCTTGTATCTAGAACTCCATGTATGAACTAAGTACAAAGAGACATTTCCTCAGTGCAGGCAACTAAGCAATAAAATGTTCCATTACCGAGAGAAGTTACTCCATAGCTACATTACTCTCCTCTTTACACTCTCTCCCCCTTCCGTCCATGTTTTCAACTAAAATTTGTGCGACAACACTTAACGATACATAAAATCAAACAAGCAGAGACTATGTAAAAAATTAATTGCTGCATGTAATTCATGGCATAGATTGAAATACGATTCCCCTTTATAATAGGAGCACTTTTAAACGGCGGACTTGAAAGCAAATAAAGTAAGAGACCTACATAACGGTCAATTCCCTGAGTGGCCTCTCAAAAAAGTTTCTCCAAGTCAAAGATTAATACCACCACGGAACACCAAGAACAAATTAACTGAAAACAGAGAAACAGTAAGTAACTAGAAAGCAAACAGAACAATTATGGTTTACCTTACAATGTCTGCGTGGATAATTCAGAGAAAGCAATACTGCATGTAACATCCTATCATCGATGAGAAGGGTAAAATAGTAATTTGGGACCGGTTATGAGTGTGTAAACCAGTCTCGGCATGGTCATACATAATATGGCCTTTATATATATGTGAATGGGAATTTTTGTATATGCACATGACTGTACATGCATTCATGATATTTCCTGACATATGTGTCTATAAATATGATTTTTATGAAAAATGTGATATCTGTGCTTGAAAAATTAATTGGAGTGATTTTTGTGTTTTTTACATTTCTTGATGATTCTGCGTCTATAATTCAAAATGGATTGAGTATATACATATAAACAAAAAAAAAGAAGGGAACATGACGTTACAAGTGATGATAAGTGGTACTGAAGTGTAATATGGAGAAAGTTAGAAATGCGATTAGGGTTGGATTGTATGTATGCATGCGATTATGGAAAAGATAATAATTCAAAGGAGAAGAGTGCACTCAAAATGCTAATTCGATGATTATGATAGGATGTTGCATTAGAAGAAGAGGTAAATACTGAAAAACTGGAGTAGAATCACTGTCAATATGTGTGTTAAGGTGAGGAAGAAAGTGCAAGGCACGTTATTGGCCTACAAAACTCGGTTTTTTTTATGATCATATGGTGAACCCCAATCATGGGCAGGAACAAGAATAAATTGAAATGTCAGTATTATTAGCGACTGTAAATGATCAGAGACTTGATATAAATACATCTCTAGGTAAGATATAAGGATTTTGGATGGTATATACCAGGGTATTTGCGTAAAGGAAAGTGCTCAATGCCTCATTGAGCCTTATTATCGAGGAAGTATTGACCATAGGAGTCATGATATGAATTGATCTTATTAAGATATGGATTTTCTTGACATATTAAGAATGACTAATAAGTACTCATGGACAATAGGTGAGTGACCTGAAACTTTGATGAATTTTTCTAGCTTGATTTAGGTTGAATTTGTGAAATATGGTCTTTCCTTTAACACTTTCGTGGGTTATGTAAGTGGTACGTGTCAATTCCTTATGCTTCCAATTGGTCCCCTTAATAACTAGTCCATTTGGTCTCCAATTTCTACTCTAAAATTTGTCCCAAAATCCGATGGCTCCAATTAAGAAATCCAAACATCATGTATCTAATTTTTCAGTGCCATCGGATAGTCATTTTCGGTACCGAAAATCCCATTAGTCCGCCACTTGGCAATTTTTTTCGGTCTGAAAATTTTCTCCGAAATTTTCCAGAAAAATTTCCAAAATTTCCTAAAAATGTAAAACACACAAAAATCACTCCAATTATTTTTTCAAGCACAGATATCACATTTTTCATAAAAATCACATTTGTAGACACATATGCCGAGACATGTCATGAATGCATGTACAGTCATGTGTATATACAAAAATTCCCATTCACATATATATAAAGGCCATTTTATGCATGAACATGCCGAGACTAGTTTACATAATCATAACCGGTCCCAAATTACTATTTCGAGCAATTCGATTTTCGAATATGAATTATGTGTTATGTGGGTTTAGTCAGGTCCCATAAGTGGGACAAGTGCACTTGTTTGTTTTAAAGGCTTCTCCCGCCTGCCCGTTAGTGACACTTGAGCTCCGATTTCGAACTCCCATAAGTTCATGGCTACACTAGACCGCTATGCGAGAAAGTGTAGTACGTTCCGTTCACGGCTGCACAGGACCGCTATGCGGGAAAGTGCAGTACATTCCGTTTTGGACCGACCTAAACTGTTTTGCTATGTTATGTGTTTTTATTTGTGTTTATAGGTGATGCATTCATGTTTTTTAATTTTGTTTATGATTTGTGAAAATTTTGAGAAATTGTGAAAGGAGAAAGTACGTTTTCAATCATGAAATTTTGGAAACTGTTTATAAATGATTTGAAAAGTTTAAAAAATAAGCTTTCGATGATTTTCCTACTGTGAGATTTTTATAAAATTAACTGTTGGGAATTATAGAAGTGAAAATTAAAACCCTTTGCAGGTTTGGGTTTGTTAATAATGCAGTCGTTATGCTGCTCGATTTTTGTTAAATACTATTTGAGTAAAGAATAAGAATAAGAATAAATGTTTGTTAAAGATGAAATTGAGATACTGCTTGGTTAAGAAGAATTATTGGCTTAGTCTAAGGTTTCCAACGCGACGTTTTTCTAGATATTTGTTCACAAATGTCAGAATTTGATTCAGTTTGTTTCGAACCGGTTCTTTGTTTTGCGTTCGATTCTTCCGCCTTTTGATTCGCATGTGTTTCGTACTTTGTTTTTGTCCACTTTTCGCATTTGATTCGTATCCGATTCTGCTTACACTTCGTTCCGATTCTGTTTCACCACTTTGTTTTTCGTTTCCGTTTTCCTTTTTTCCAGTTGGGGTCCGGTTTCGAGATCGGGTCTCAACATTTAACGATATTCACATAACAGATTGAGAGAACTATGTGACTCTTACAAAGAGGGTTAAGCAAAAAATGATAGCTCCATTAGTATTTATAATAAATTTTGAACGTGTTAGTAATTTAATTTCAATTAAATTCTAATTTCAATTAAATTTTGATTAGAATTACAAATAATTCCAATTAAATACCAATTATGTCCAAATAATATCCAATATCTTATATTGATCCTTATTTATTAAATATCTCATATTTAACATAAACAATGTTTCTAATTTCATACCGTACCGACCTGTACCTTATAAAATGATTTATAAGAGTATATTCAAGCTTATCAATTTTGTCATGACTTTCTCAATATGTGTTAATTTTTGAAAATTTGTTTTTCTTTGAAAACATGCTATTGGAGCCAATTCATTACAAATTTGATAGTTTTACTGAATTGAAATGCTTATGTACTAGTTATGAGTGTTGATAAACCAGTAAGTTGATTTATCTTAAGAATTCAAAGAATGAATATTTAATGATCATTATGATATTCTTGTGTAAGATACACATGCATAATTAATTATGCCTTTTTTGAATATTTTTATCATCTAAAAAATTATGAATAAAAGAATAAATTCACTCCACTGGGTTTGCACCAATAAAAAGGTCGAAGTTAAAAAGTGATGATAGTAGCCATTTAAAATCGTGACCTAATTGAGTAACTAGGGATGTTCATGACTAGGTGTTTACTTTTGTGTAAAAAGGCCAGGTGACTTTCAAACAAGCTTTTAATGCTCTTGTTTAAATTTATGTATTAGTTATAAAAAAAGTATGAATATGTTTGAAAGCTAAAGCATGTACCTTGTGTATGATTATTTATATATGGAATTGAGATTTGTGATTTGGTTTGAAATTTGAAAAGTTATAAGGCAAATTGAATCAGCTTGTAAATTGATGGAAGTGCTTAGTTGCATAATATTTTGATGACCCTTTATAATTGAATGAGTAATGGAGAATTTTCAATTGTATGTTTGATAGGTTTAGAAGAAGTTTATTTTCACTTATATTTTTCTTTTGTGATTTTTAGTTTTAATTTCCTGGTTTTTGTTTCAATTTTCAAATATAAATAAAAAACATGTCTAGTTGTTAATATCTAATAATTATATATTAAATAAAACTTAAAGATAAATTATTTTTAAAAATAAATAAATAAATTTTAATCTCTTATATAATATTTGTAGAAAAATTATCAATAAAAATTATTATATTTGATTAAAATAAATGATTAAATAATTAAATTTTTATTTATATATTAATGATTATTTAAAATATTTATTTTTATTATTAAATAAAATTTTATTTAAAAATTATATATTCTAAGGATATATTAAATTAAATTTATATTTATTAATTATTATTAAATTAAAAATATTTAAATTAAATTAAATTATACAAAATTCTTACTAATAATTAATATTAAATAGTTAAATAATATATATTTAGTTTTTAGTAAATAGACTATGGAAAAAGCAAAAGTAAAAAATAAAAATCACTTTTTATATTTTTCATAAGCTATGAAAACTGAAAGAAATAAAAAATAAAAAACCCAAATAAACAAGTATTTTATTGAGTTTGAAAACAAAATCAAAAAAAATGGAAATAAATAGGTCCTTAACATTTTTTCATAAATAGTTTTCTATTTTAGATTGAATAATGGATTGGTTTACTTGAGGTCAAGCAATTGTTTAAGTGTGGAAGAGTTTGACGTATGTTAGCCATACATTATTTTTAACACTATTTTCATTATATATTATTAGGTTATGGTAAAACAAATCAAAAGAGTTTATATAATGAATTAAAGTATTCTTAGGTTGTCTATATTTGAAAGGCATTTTAGTTGATTAATCTTTGAATATGGATTATTTATCTTAATAGGGAATATGATCTAAGTTAGGAACTTTTACTAGTATAAAAACTAGAATAATTTATTAATCCAGTGATGAAATTGAATATAGTACAATCCTAGGAGAATATAGCCTAAATCTAGTTAATTCATTTATTGATATAATCTTGATCATTATGTCGTCTTAGCATTTAGATTTGTTATTTACTATTTTTTCCTTATCCGTTCATCTATAATGGTCAATCTAACTTTTTAAGTTTGTGGGTAGTGGGTAGTTAACTAATAACCCTTATAAGATCGACCCGTATTCAACAATGCTAGCTATAACTGTACCATGCACTTGCTATAAAATAATAGAAAACTAACAAAACATTTTAGAAAACATCAATACAAATAGACATACTTTAAAAGAGAGATTATAACATATTATGTATTAAAGTAAAACCCAAACATTTTTATGAGGATGAAATTTAGTCTCAAATGGCATGCTACTAAAATAGGTTATGGAGTTTTTATAGTTCTCTGGTTCATAAGAATTTTTTTGATATGTATCATTGGAAGATTGATTAACAAATAAGAAAGCTTTTTCAAAGGTTGAATACCTAAGAATTCAAATAATATCACAACTCATTATCATTGTAACACCCTCTATACGAAACCTACAATCACCGACACACATGGCACCTAAATTCCTGTACATGCATTCATGGCATACAATCCTATTCATTTATAGGGATTGTCATCATACATTTTTCTATTCAATGACGTACATATGCATATTACAATTTTCATATCAGTTAACATTATCATATAAAAGTAATATTACGTCATTACATTTATATGGTAATTTAAAAGAGATATTACACACGTAACTTAAATTCTTAATTACAAACTGTCAAGAAATTGCAATTTCTTTCAATACATATATAACCATCTTTAACCAAAAAATACATTTCAAAGGTACTTTTACTTCTTGTGGTTGGCCTTGGTCCCTGCAAAAGTTCCCTTCACCTTACTCCTATTACTTGGACCTATACAGATTAACACCCGTGCCTAAGTTTGAAAGCTTAGTAGAGAAACACTTAGTTTGAATGAATACTCACAACAGTCATCTACCAAGCACATACACATTCATAAATATCATAAACTTATGTAAACAATGATAGCATACTTAAGCAAAGTACATAATGCAAATATGCTTCAATATATTATCCATATACTGAAAATGTAAATTTATAAGCCAAATATTGATATTCAAAGCTCATCAGTACAAATTATTCATGTTGTCATATTGTATCTCTTATTTATTATTTTTAAATTTCTTTTCTGGTTTTAAGCATGCACATTCATATGGGTCATGCAGGTGTGGATAATTTGAGCTGTGGATATCCAAAGATATCGGATACCTGAAAGCATCAAATAGATACCCAAAAATATCAAATTATGGATACTCGAAGGTATGAAACTATAGATACCTGAAGGTATCGAACTGTGAAGACACTATAGTCTCGAAATGAAGACAACAATGGTGTCAAAGTGTTGCAATTGCACTGTAACCCTATAGGCATGCCTATCTATCCATCACTAAGACAACGAAGCAGGTACTGTAACATTCTCCTTATAATCATTATAATCAGTTTCCATGCTTATCCTTTCTTTAGAATTTAACTAGACGGCATGTTATTTTGTTCCAATCATAAATCTAGAATGAAATTCAAATTTGAAGTTTTTTTTCTTATCTTTGACATTTCAACCGATGTGAATGATTAGTATTATTATTTATACAAAAAACTTGCACAATTTTAAATTCAATGGTTATATGCAGTTGTTAAAAGTTAGATTTATATTAATCAAATCATATAGAAAACAACAAACTTAGTAGATGAAAGGTCAACAGATTTTGAATTTCTTCAAAAGTTCAAGGACCTTATCAGCAATAGAAAAGTCCAAAAAGAAATAACTTTTATTGCCATTGATGAAAAATGTCATCATACAAGGTTTCATTATTTTTGTAATCATCATACTTGTCACGATTTTATCATTATAACATGATTGTTTTTGTTTGAATAAATATCATGAGCATGAGGGGGTATAGATGACATAGACTCCTTAATTTGTTAAGAAATTATCGAAGGTTTAATTAACGAGAAATATTAAAAGAGATATTATCTTCCAATTTTTCAAGCTCAAATTCTTCAATTTAGTAGCACAATATAATAACATTTCAAACATGAATCATATGAATTTTACTTGTTTGCTCTATTTCAATATATGTTGTAGCCTATTTTAATCATTTGGTTAGTAAGAGAATTTTCGTAATAGTCATAGTACTTATTAAGACAAAACTTAAATACCCCTATAGGTCTTTCTTTTTAATTTTAAGACCTTAGGCACCTCTTTAAATTTGTATTGTTAACATCTAGACACCTCTCTAGGTCTATCTTTTTAGTTTGAAAATCCTAGACATATCTCTAGCCTTATATTTGTTAATACCTAGATACCTTTATAAGTCTTTCTCTTTAGTTTTAAAACTATAGATACCTCTCTAGGTTTATAGTTGTCAATGCCTACTGCCTAGATACTTCTTTATGTTTCTTTTTTTTTTGTTTTAAAAGTCTAGACACCTTTAAGTTTGTAGCTGACACCTCTCTAGGTTTGTAATTTTCAATTCCTATGTATCCTTCTAAGACCTTAAATTTTTATTTAAAACTCTAAACACCTCGCTAATTTTTAAATACCTCTCTAGGAGGTTTAATTTTATTTAACACTTAGATAATTCTCTAGATTTATAACTAGATAATTCTCTAGATTTATAACTATAAATTCTTATAGACCTCTTTAAGACCTCCAGTTATTATATAAACTCTTAAAAATTATTAATTCCTAAATACCTCTATAGGACCTTCAATTTTTTTTAAAATCCTAAACACTACTCTATTTTTGTAGTTATTAATTCCTAGGCCTTTAATTTTATCTAAACCCTAGACGCCTCTTTAGAATTGTAGTTGCTAATTCTTAGACATCTCTCTAGGACCTTCAATTTTGTCTAAACCTTTGACACCTCATTAAGATTGTAATTGTTAATTTGGAAAAAATTCATTTTGACCCTAAATTTTTTTCCAAAATATAAATTAAACTATAGCATTTAAGACCATTCAAAATAAATCCGAATATTTACAAAATATTCAAATTGAACTCTAAGTAAGCACAAATTTGGATAAAGTTTAACCTTCCCTTGTTAAATATCACGTCAGTGCTAATATGACATGAATTTTTTGTTTTTATTAGTAGTGTAAGTCTCATTATATGATGTGTATGTCATATGGGACAGTATAACCTACTTTTTAAAATAATCTTAAATTAATTTAATTTTGTCATCATTATCGCACCCAGTTTGAAATCCCGCAATGAGGCAGGGTCTGGGCAGGTCTGATAGTACGCAGCCTTACCTCTATATAATAGAGAGGCTGTTTCTGGTAGACTCACATGCAGAATAATAATGCAGGACACAGAAGAAATAAGTGAATAAATAAAAACTAGCATGCCGTATAATTAAGTATATAGAACTCCAATAAAAGACAAAGACATACCTAATGTATAACTTGATCCAATAATAAATAGTAAGACAACAAAAACTAAATACTAGAAAATTCAATAAATAATTAAAGAGTATTAAAAGAAAATAAAATATAATTAGGATAAATAGTATTAATACTACTACTAATACGAATACCAATACTAAGAAAGAAAAAAAAGGGAAAATAGATATTAAAAAAAGGATGTAGTAGTAATAATAATAATAAATAATAATATAAATGGTAATAGTAATAAAAATAATACCAAGAATACAACAAACTAATACTAAAAATAAACTCAATATTAATAAGATTAGTATTAAATATATATATATAATAATAATAATAGAAACTCTAACCGGCCTCAATAAACAACCCAGACATTCAACGTAAAAATCACGCACAAAACGAGAGGTCGATTCACTAGCAAGTAATGGAACAATAATGTAATGATGCAGACAGACTTAAAAAAAGAGGTTTGGTGTGTTGGACGTGAACTAGATGCTTGAAAAATAAAAAGAAGCTACGCGCTATGACCCTTTGGAACCACTTTTAGGTAGAGAGAAGTAATTGGTAGGTAGAAGAACAGTGCAAACGGTAAGAGGAGATTTTAACAAGGAAGGCTATAAAAATAAGGGAGAAATACTGAAAGGAGAAGGTAGTAAAATGTCGGCGGAGTCCAACGGTCGTACGAAGAGAGAGCACCAACCGCACTACAACAGCCGCCCTATCAGGAAGCTCGAGGCAGCTGACTAATCAATTGCCAGAGTCTACATCTATAAAAAGTCTACCTCCCCATTCCTATCCATACTTCCCAACCTACAGCCATAGCTACGTTCAGCTTCCTCCATTAAAAAGTTTACCTCCCCATTCCTATCCATACTTCCCAACCTACAGCCGTAGCTACGTTCAGCTTCCTCCGTTACCCCCTAAGAATGTATTAGTAGAGGAGAACCCCACCCAGCTTACACCCGAGAAAATGAAAAGCACCAAGGCACTAGAAGGACAGCAACGTAAACCTTACATTTAATAAAATCGAAACCTTACAAGCACTGAAACCTTACATGCACACACACTTAGCAAAAATAAACAAAACATGTAATTCAAAGTTTACCTGCAGCACTTCCGTCGAGAGGGGAGGGAAATGAAATGACTATGGCGAAAATGTGGGGGAGAGAGGGTCAGCTCTAGCCTTACCTTGTACATGTCTGAAGTACCTTACGCCATTCGCATACTTTCCGACGGTTGTTAAAGCAATAATGTGGACCATGTCCACTGAACCAAACATGATAAAGAAGAAGACCGAACTTACAGTAGACCCAGTTGCCATCTAGTAAGTTTGGACTCCACAGTGCTTCTCCTCCCAGTCACACGAGGCTGCTCTCCTACAGCTTTAATTTTATAGCTCCCAGATGTAAACAATTCTAGAAGGAGAACCACATTAATTGCCGTCTATCCTCGTTCCTTCTTGGCGCTTGGTTTTCCTTATTCATGGCTGAACCAGGGTTGCACCTCCTCTACCAATATAACAAGTCTCTTGTAGTCCTTCATAGTATAAGTCATAACCTACAACTGTTTCGTAAAAACAAAACCAGTTTAATTTTGTAATTTTATTATATTTACTAAACCATATTAAAAACTAATAAATATAAAATCAATCAAAATAATCTTACATATTCATAGTTAACTTGAATTTAATTAAAAGTCCTAATTCTTAAATTAATAACTAAACTCAGTAATTCTAATCTTAAATTCAATAATCAAAATCCATACTCATTATTCACTCTACCTTATGACTTTTCTATTAGGTTTTTACCTCAACATGAGCATAGTCTCTGTCCCAGATCTCACGTCTCAGCGGTACTTGAATTGGGTGTTAATGAAGATGATGATTAACATATTCTCTAACTTTTCAAGTCTCCTACATCATTAGCTTTTACTCTTAACTCAAAATCGCATTGTTAGTAACTAAGCCACCTGCTTCTACTCCTCTCTACCATTCAGTCTCTATTCTTGCTTTGAGCAAAAAGACCTCACCATCTTCAATGACAATCAAAACTTCTCCATCTCTGGTTTCTCTGACTAATAAAAATTAAGTATGCACCTTTTATTTTATATGGAAGTTTGTAGCTTGGGATAGATTTTTCTCTATGTCTATCTTAAGATTAAACCTGATCAAATTTTATACCCACAACTAGAACATAGTACTCATACAGAAGCAATAAGAATAACTATTTAGTGAATGGTCATAATTAAAAGTATAATGTAATCAACATGGAACTTGGAATTAATTTGAATAATAATAATAATGAATTTACTAAAACCAAAATTATAATAATACTAATAGTAATAGAAAGATAGGAGACCAAATTAATAACTATTATTTCTTAACAATAATGGTTAAGAAATAAAGCTATAAGAAAACAAGCCACTCTTCAAGGATAATCTCTTTAAAGACCAAATAATCATATATAATAGCGACGAAGAAACCAACAACCAATATTCCAGAAACAACAACTCTACTCAAAATGCCCCCATTTTTTGATAGAAATAACAATGGCGATTATCAAGAATTAGGAGATATAGAAGAGATAATAAGATAGTTTCTGTATAAAACTCAATGTTTCTCTTTCTCTCTTACTTTACGACAATAGCGAACATCTGTATTTATAACCTTAAACATCAAGATAGACTCCTAGAAAAAACGTACAAGAATAAATGCAAAAATAGAATTCTAAACAACACTCTTAATTATGATGTCTCTTTAATAAACTGGCTATAACTTCTTATAGAGAACTCCAAACGACCAGGGACTTGAACCATCAGAAACTAGACTTGAAAGCACCCCAAATGCATAGGTTATACACAAAAAATAGATAACATTTGCCCCTTCAACTTCTCATTTTAAACAGCCTTAAAATCTGTCCATTTTGCTGTTATGAATTTCATAATTAAGTTTAGTTATCAACACCCCTCCTTAAACTTAATTCTCTTTTGTCCTTGATGCCAAGAAGATTCTTGAACTTTTCGAACAACTTGATTGGCAACGGTTTTGTAAATATGTCGACGACTTGATCTTCACTTTTAACATGAATTAGCTCAATATTCTTCTCCTTCACTTGCTCCCGAATAAAATGAAATCGCACATCAATATGCTTGCTCCTTTCATGATGCACCGGATTTTTTACTAACTCGATTGTCGACTTGCTATCCAAATAAATTGGTGTTGCCTCATCTTGATTGAAACTAATCTCCTTGAGTAGCCTTCTTAACCAAACCGCATGGCACACACATGCCGCTGCAGCAACATATTCCGCCTCACATGTTGAAAGTGTCACAATTGGTTGCTTCTTCGAAAACCACGTGAAAGCTGTATTCCCCATGTAAAATGCAAATCCCGATGTGCTCTTTCTATCATTCGCATCTCCACCCCAATCACTATCGGAATAGCCAAAAATTGCAAATTTGTTAGCGGATGAACTATAAAACAAACCAAGGGATAGAGTACCTCGAACGTAACGAAGAATCCATTTAATTGTCTTCTAATGTGTTACTCTTGGCTCCTCCATGTATCAGCTTACCAAGCCGACCGCATATAAAATGTCCAGCCTAGTGCATGTCAAGTACCTTAAACTACCAACTAGGCTCTTATATAATGTCGCATCGATCACCTTTCCTTTGTCATGCTAAGACAACTTAACACCACAATCAACCGGTTTGCAATCCTCCATCTTGAACTTTTTTAATATTTCCTTGGCATATGGCTCTTGTGAAATAAAAATGCCTTCATCTCCTTGCTTTATCTCAAGACCAAGAAAATAGGACATTAGTCCTATATCCGTCATTTCAAATTCTCCCATCATGGTTTTCTTAAACTCATCAACCATTTTACAATTACTACCTGCAAAAATTAAATCATCAACATACAAAGCGACCACCAATATGTCACGATTTTTCACCTTCAGATACAAAGCGTGTTCATACGGGCATTGCACAAAACTATGCGACTTGAAATATTGATCAATTCGGGTGTTCCAAGCTCTAGGAGCTTGCTTCAAACCATACAATGCCTTCTTTAATTTTAACACTTTACCTTCATCACTGTCTTTCACATACTCGGGTGGTTGCTCAATATACACTTCTTCCTCCAAGACATCATTAAGAAATGCCGACTTCACATCCATTTGATAAATGAGCCACTTTGATTGAGCTACAAGAGAAATCAAAAGTCGAATAGTCTCCATTCGAGCCATCAGTGCAAACACCTCCTCATAATCGATGTCGGTTTGTTGCTTGTAGCCTTTTGCCACCAATCTTGCTTTGTATTTCTCGATTTTACCTTGAGGATTCATTTTCTTCTTGTACACCAATTTGACACCTATCGCCTTGTGATCTTTAGGAAGAGAAGTTAGCTCCCATGTATTATTTTTCTCGATTGCTTGCATTTCATCATCCATTGCATCTCGCCACCTGTCATCTCCAATCGCCTCTTCAAAAGAAATATTTTCGCCTTGTGCCAAAAGACACACCAAGTGTAACTCGTTTGTCGCCTCATACAAATCGCGTATACTCCTTATTTTTGGTGTTCTTTGCTCGTCATTCGATAAAGTTACTTCGTGTATTGTGATTGTTGGTGCCTCTTCATTGTTGTTGGATGTTGACTTTGGCATATTCACCGGTATGTGCATCGCATCTCTTACTTTCTCATGAAAAGTTTCCACCATTGCATTCCAATCCCACATGGCTTCTTCATTTACCTGCACATCACGGCTAATATG
>JAOSBP010000206.1:32711813-32739552 GCA_027563825.1 Erythroxylum mucronatum
GCTATGATTTCTATGAAGAAGTCAAAATGAATTTAAGATTTTAAGTTTTCCAAATTCGGTGTACGCGTAGGAGAAATGAGTTCAATCATAGTGACTGGTTAGTATGGGCTCGCCAGGGAGCAAATAGTGAGCAAATTTGGGGGTGTCTTAAGGAAATAAAAATGTATAGTAGTGAATATGAATTGCTAATTGTCCAATAAGGGCTCAATGAGCGAGCCATTCGGGGTAATAGCCACGCTCAAGGTTTGATGTTCATAAGAGGGTTGGATTCCAGGAGCGGGGTCCAACAGGGAGCCTATCTAACAAAGGTTCCGTCATCAAAGAAGAAAGGAAACATTCTTCAATGTGGCCTATTGTGAGAAGTCTGGTCATGAAGAGAAAGATTGTTAGCATAAAAGGAAGTTTCAATGCTTTAGGTATAAACTTATCAAGACTTTCTTTACGATCATGCTATCGGGTAGCTCTTCTCCCATAAATCCAATTTTATTTACCACCGCCATGAGCTTATCTGAGAACTCTTGAATTGTATCCTTTTCATTCATTCTAAGAATTTCAAAATCTCTTTTGAGATTTAAGACTTACATTCACCTTTTTTCAAAATCTCTTTTGAGATTTAAGACTTACATTCACCTTGTTACAACATTCCCTTGATATAGCTCCTTCAATACATCCCATGCTTCCTTAGTTATTTCACAAGCCATAATTCTTGTGAAAATCGACTCAAATACAACAACATATATTTGAGGTAAAGCTCTTGGGGCTTTAACTTCTTCATCTTCATGAGCTCTAATTTGATTGAGTGTAGGGTTATTGCCTAGAGTAGGTACATGTCTTTCACCTTTAACCTACTGCCACAAATTGAGACCTCTCAAATGAGCTTTCATTTTGATAGACCATACTTGATAATTTTCACCGTTGAAAATCAGGGGTGAAAGAGATGATGTTTTAAAGGAAGCCATGGAAAGAAAGGAAGGTTTGGTTAGATTCTCTCTTAATCATTCATAGGTCCCTCAAGATCTTTGAGAGCTCTAATATCTTATAGAAGTTTTCTTTAAAAAATAGAAGAATATGTATAAAATAAAAGAATATATAAACTGGAGTTGTTTTTATTATATATTGAATAATGAACTTGGTTACTTTATATAGGCAAAATACAAAAAACCAATAACTATTAAATAGGGATTTTAACCAATAAATATGCCTTATAAGATAAAATTAAAAATAAACTAAAGACCTATTCAAAAAGAATTTTGATTACCTCAACAATTTTGAATTAGTTCCTAATATAAATAACGCGAACCACAAGTTTAGCTAATTCTAAAGTGAGTTGTGCAAATTCCCTATTAAAATTGGCTACACTTGTAACCTACAAAATAGATATAGGGATTCTATGTTACCAAAGTTTGCTAAATGAAATGCTAACATTTTATTAACCTAACAAATGATAATTCTGAGCGAGGAAAAGAATCGCCATTTCTCCCCAAAGTTACAAAATAAGCTGTTAAGAAGCCCCAAGGGGTTTAAGTTAAAGAAATAACCATTGCAGTCTCTTTTTTTTATCGTGCTAGTATCTAAATCATCAATCATGACTAGTTCATCCTCGTATCCATCAATCTTAACTTTCTTATGATTGTTACAATTGTTAAAAATAGGTAAGTATGAAAATGAGTTATTTGAAAGGCTTGGCAATTTTCTCTTCTTCCTTGAGATCTCAGTGCCCTCAAAAATTTCTACGACCTTGGCATCTTTTTAGCCTCTGAAAACTGTGCTGACGATGCATTTGATGCATTTCCATTTGAATGGTTATCCTTCTCTCAATAGTAGCTTTTGTCCAACCCATCAGATTTACTGTCATTAAAGACTTCCCTACATGAACTCAAAATGTAATGCAGTATGAGATAGATCTTCCAATATCAAAAATATGGCTAAAACCCAAATTGGGGCCACACTTTTTAGGGTTTTATTAATTTAAGCTAAACCTTTTAAGATATCAATAAAGATCTAAACGTTCACGAGTCTGCATAATTTTAAGCTTTTTTTGACAGAAATTAGGAAGTGTCATACACGCATCGTTATTGACAGGCCAGTTGGTCTTTGGATGCCACGTTAAAAACACATGTGGCTTACATGGATTTTTAGAAAACAAGGACATAAATAAAATCATTTAAATTTTGTAGCGGAATCCCTAAATTAACTCTTATCCTTAGTATATTCACCCTTTCTCTCTCTCTCTCTCAAACTTACCCAAATCTTTTTTTATCCGGTGTCTTGCCTCCTTCACACATCATCACTGTCGATCACTCCAATCCCTTCATGCATAATCTCCGATCCGCATTCTAGTAGTGTGAGCTTTCTATATAGTGTGAGCCTTCTATATAAAAGTTTAAAGTGAATGGGTGCTTGGGTATTTGGAGATTTTTGAAGATTTAAAACATAACTAAGTCTAAAATCTTAATAAAGATAAATAAGGAGTAGAGAACTAATCTTCATACCGTCAAGGTAAATATCATTTCACATCGTCCATTTATATACAATATATATGCCCTTTTTTCCTCTTATTCCCTCCCAAAATTTTCTTCTTCTTTATGATGGATTTTGAACAGGTAATGGAAGGTAGTGATCTACTTGTATTCTCATTAAAGCCCCAAGTTGGTAACAACTTATGCTCCCTTCTAATTTTACTCCTTTGGTTCCTACTAACTTCATAGAGAAACCATATGTTTACTCTTTGAAACAACATATGCTATGTTTCAATTTCACACTTTGACTTCAACGTTCATTTCACAATTCTGACTTTGTCTCAAACATTAGCTACAGAATTGGAAATTTTTGGTGTTTGACTCTTCACTTTATTCCTTTCCCCTATTATGGAAAGTTTCCTTAATAATGTAATTTAGGTCAATTCCATTATCTTTAAATGGGTTTGATTATAGGTTAAATAGTATGTAGATTAGAATTGTTTTCATCTACACACTTTGACATGAAATGTCCTTTCCAATTTTATTATGCTAATTAGCCAATCAAAAAACAAAAAATAAAGGCAACATTGTATGTAGGATATGATTAAGTCTTCTCTTCCCTATCTACTTGACAATATGTATAAATTACTTATTTACATTAACAATTTAATTTCATGTTCATCATCCATCATTTTTTTCGATTGAAGTAGTTTCCCCTATCAACAGATTTATGTCACTTGGTACAACTTCCTTGGTGCCTTTCCATGTTAATTTTTCTCTTTCTGCTTGTTTTAAGATAAAGTATGAAATTCATATAAGAGATATAGATTCTTAGCAGCATACCAATTCAGTTCTTTAGACATTATTTAGCAATCACTAACTGTGTAATCAAGATTACAACATTGTAATTTACCTATTAGATGAAAAGGTAGATTAAAGGATTGTACTTCATTTTCGAAGACATCAATTGGGAATACTTGAGAATGAGCTCAATTAGTAGTTCTTCAAGGTAATGAGGTCAATTAAAGGATTCAGTTTGTTTTCTTAGTTGTAGTGAAAATTTTTTAAATTCTCATCTTTGATAGTAGAGGAATGTGTTCTAAGCTTGATTCGAGGTCATATAAGTTGATTTCTTCAACTTACCCAGCTGAATGGGACTATGATGAAAAGGCTAAATATTGTTACTATAACTTGAAAGCACCTAGATAGACTTCCTAAACTGATGAAAAACCAGGAATAAGGTTTTATGACTGTCGACTTTTTCTGGTAGTTTTGGTACATTTTGATGATGTTTTATATAAATGTGTTCATATTTTTCATTATCAAATTGTTGTTTCTTTATGGTAGAGTAAAAATGTCTAGATTTCATGAATGACATGATCAAAGATTTTCTCCAAATGCAAGATAGATTATTTTAGAGCTAAAGAACAAAGAGAAGAAGTTATACTGTCAAACTAATTTATTGAAGGCTAAAGTGACAGAGTTAAGAGAAAATGCAGTAGATGTTTTGGAAGCTGAAATGATTGCTCAAATTTTGAAGTTAAAGAATGAGTTACATGCTATGAGGAGTAGTAATGAAACACATTAAGTGTTGGAAATTTGTAACTTATTTAAGTTTTTGTTTACAAGTTTCGCTTCTATTTGTTAGCCTAAATAATGAGGGCAATTCAAGCAATAGTTGTATGTTTAAATCCTTACCTGGAAATGCTTTTATGTACTAGAACAGTGTTTAAATGCAATTGAGCTTACCTGATATTGTTCATTCCTTTTTTTGATTTAATTTTGATTAAGCAAAATATTAGGCAAGTCAGGATTTGGGTGGAGTGGAGACTGCAATTGTTTTATATTTCAATATGTGGAACCATATTATGATTGTGACATTAAGGATTTATATGTTCAAAATTACGTGTTCTAAAATTATGGTATATAAAAAGATTTGTTAATCTCCTTTACAGTGTCTAAATGCAATTGAGCTTACAAAGTTGTTTTTTGGCAAACATATACAAATGGAGTTTCATCATCTAGCATTTATGAACTTCCAAAAAAAGAAAAAACCTAAAAGAAAAGAAAAGGCGATTCTAATTGAAATTACTTGTCATTGTATTCATTCATATAATAACATGTAAATGCCAACAAGGTCCTTACATTAATAACATTCGATAAATATCCAACCTATCAACCATTGTTTAGTACATAAATATCATAAAATTGATGGATATAAGTATCATCCTTTTTTCACTACACAAAACACTAACAAACACAGTTTTGTTTACATTTTCTCCTTTCCCTTTGAAGATGCAATTTGACTTTCTTGACTTTTATTCACATGCCCAGTAAGAGCTTGCTTGCTCTTTTTCTTTTAATCTCTGCCTAGGATTTATTAGTCTTTGACTTTGCCTTCTAGGCTGTTAATTAAAATCAAAACATTATTAACTTCAATTGTATCACTTAATTAATATTTGGAAAGATGGGTTAAACATTAAAATTTTATAGTTGTATTACTTACATTTAGCATTTGCTTGAAAAGACGGGATAAACATTAAAATTTTCAGTTGAAACACTTATATTTAGCATCTACATCCCTGTCGTTGGATCTGTGTATATCCCTATTCCTTCCATCTGTTTCTTGAACTTGTTATTTGCTTCATGTTGAAGAGAAGAGTACGTGTCGGGCCTTTTTTCCAAAATAATTTTTAAAGGCTAGACCTGCTAGCACCAAACATCCTCATTCTGGTTTCATCATCTGCAACATTATAGCCAGGGTCTCTTTTCCTTTTGGTGGTGGCCTTTGAAGATATGGAAATATTTGTTGTTTCTGGAGAACCTCCAGTTGTTGGGAGAACAACTGAGGTTGTTGCTTTTGCACTTCCATATACATGAGCAGCACTTAAGGTGTTGGTAGTACCTGTATCAGTTATGGCACTAGCAGATACAGAGGCAAAAGCAGAGGCATTTGCTCCTCTTTTTCCTTTCTTTCTCCTTTCAACATTGTTAGATGTAGATGTAAAGGCTTTTATTAGGATTCTTGTGTTGGTTTCAACTGTGGAGTTGTTTTCTCCGGATGATTGTGTATTGGTTGTGTTTTCTATAGCGAAATGAGTTGACTGGTCTCCATAGGGATTTTGAACTAGGCTAGAACTTGATATTGATAATAGCAAAAAGAAAGAAAAACTATTAGATTTCCACTACTATTAAAAAGATTCTTAGTTGTACCAAAGAAAAGGACAAAATAACCTACAAATTACTCTCTGGCCTTCTAAGGGTAATGTAACATCCCGTTACCTATGTTAGGGTTAGAACAATAAATTATGAGGCATTTCTAAGAAATTAGGAAAAATGCACATCATGTGTAAGTTAAGTGTGACATGCACATTTTTGTATATTCATATGATTGTAAATGCATTCATTGACATTTTTCTAGTATAATTGACTTGAATTCCGAGGAGTTTATTAATTGGGCATGTATTGGAAGTGTTTTGATTTAATATGAATTCCTGAATGACTTTGATTCGGAACGAAAGTTAAATACCGGACTTAGGTCCAATGAATGTGAAAACTTTGTCTGAGCATTTGTATAAGATTGTGATATATGACATATTCAGTATTTGATGCATTTCATAAAATGCATGCTTAGATAAAGGCATTGTGACTTGAGTGGCCAGTTTGAAGCGTTTCCACGTAGAGCTTTGCTCCGTGATTTCTGATTCTGCACGTAGAGCTATACTGCGTAATTCTGTTCTGACTGAGCCTTATGAGCTAATATTTGTATAAGTTTGTGATAGGCAGTCGGTCACAACAATAAGAACGAATGTGAGTCTCATGCATATAACATTCATATAAGACTGAAATTTATGAATGATTTGCAAAGCTGTATTGAGTGACCCTATGTTGTGCCATATTGTGTGAGTTATGATATACAGAATGAATATTTGTGGTATATATGATATGTGTTTGACATCCAGTGAAATCATCAATGATGGTTCACTCATTGAGTTTGCAAAACTCATAAAAATTGCAACGTGATTTTTCAGGTACGAGACAGGAGACCTAGCTCCTTAGTCAGGACTTAAGGAATCTTTTGGGTAGAGAAATAGCTCAAAGGTCTGTCAGCTGACACTAGAAGTGCTACATCATTTATTTTTGTAGTTTTGATAGAACTTATAAGAGGTTTTGTAAATATATGTTTAATGAGAATAGTGTAACTTTTGTTAGTGAATGAAATGTTTCATTTTTTTAAAGAAGAATTTAGCGACTTTATGTATGTATCATAGGTGATGCCATGTGTGAGTTGGATTTGTTTTGCTTCAACATACCATTATCATAGGGTATGTACCTAATTATCCTTCAAGTATTCGGGTATTTATCTTATGGTAGTGGGATGTTGCAGGTAGCCTCTTTTGTTGTGTCCTTTATAACAGTGACTGCATATCATGATCATGCCCCTCCTAGACACATAGGCAGCATTTGTCTTTTTGGTCATTTTGTAGTCTTTTGAGGCTCATCAAGGCCCTTTTTTCTAACTGATTTAGGCCTCCTAGGTCCTTGTTTGAATTCCAGTGGCCTAACAGCTTCTTCATTGCTAATAGGTCAGCCATTCATACCAAGCATTGATTAAATAGCCTTCCCATATACTTTGACATATTCACTCTTCAATAACCAACTTAAAGTATACTCTTCAATATTAACCCTCTTGTCTCTGATAGCATATATGGCATATGCACAAGGAATGCTAGAGAGGGTATATCTCCTACAAGAACATGTTTTGTCCTAAAGCCTCGACACATATATGTTCTTACTATGATCAATCTTATACCTTCCTTCGCCATTGTGATGTACTGAGCAATGTTGGCACTCTTATCAATAGCTTCCCATATTCTTGGCCTTAAATTGCCTTTCCACTTGGCAGCCTCTATTATTTTTCTCACAATTCTTTTCATCATTTCTCTTTTAATGTGCTCAAACAACCCTAAAATTGACATTTTTCTTGCATCAAGTAAAGTCTTATTGAATGCCTCACATAAATGCCTCATATAATTTATTGTCAACCAATTCAATCATAGAATCTTCCTTCTGGAATGTCCTACACCATTGCTGAACAGGTACATAGCTCTCGATATCTTCTACTGCCTTTTCCTTTTTAGCTCCTAGCTTTTCCATATTTTCTTCAAATTCCCTTACTGTACAGGATTTTGCAATTTTCCAAAAGTGTTCCTTCATCTATTCCCCTTTATGTCCTCTTCCTTACCAATTCACATAAACATGTTGAGCACAAAATCTTTACTCAGCATCTGGACACAATCTACAATGGCTCTATCAAGTCCATACAGGGAAAAAACATAACCATTTCAGTAGGCAAAATCATAAACATTTCAGTTTATTTCATCATAGTTATAGTAGGCACATAAATAGTAGAAAAATAAAGGTAAAAACAATATGATATGAAATTTTTACCTTTTGTTGGTCCATCATTATAGTCCAACCAATTCCAAAGCCTAAGTGAGGTAAATCTTCATACAGTCTTTCAATGAACCACTTCCATGTGGCAGTATTCTCAACTTCAACTATAGCCTAAGCAATAAAAAACACGTGATTGTTTCCAACTCTTCCCACAGCACATAGAAGTTCACCTTTAGTTATGGTCGTAAGTTAACATCCATCTAGGCCAAGATAATGCCTATACCCATGTTTAATAGCTTCTAAACATATGTCCATTCTTTCAAACATAGGTGAAGATGTTGGAGTTGGTCGAGACACTGTCATTTTAACTATGCTACCTAGGTTTGTCTGCCTAATGACTTCAGCATAAGACCAAAGGTTCTCAAACTCCTCTACAATGTTGATCACAACATTGTCTTTTTTTTTTTCTTAGCTCTTCTCACCATACTCATAGACACTTCAACACCAAAACAATCATTAACATAAAATTTGATATCATCATTCTTAAAAACTGGCTCCCTTTCAAGATAAGATGTTGATATCCATTCTAGGATTTGTATAAACTCTATTACAGTTATGATTGTCATTAAATCTCCTAACTTGAAAAGACTGCAGTTTCCTATCAAATGCTCCGTATATATACCAAAGGCAGTTTTCTGTCCCACATTTACCTTAGACAAATTTGGACTTATTTTTGGTAATCATGATAACCTTCTTTGTTTTGATGGACAACAAACTAACTGCACACTTAAATTGCAAATGATTAAGAAAAATCATCCCTAATTCAATGTAAGGCTCAGCATTTTCATCATAAACAGGGTATTTTCTTTTTCTCCTTGTCACATAATATTCCGAAAAAATTACTTCATCTTCATTATTTTAATCACCTATATCATCTTCATCACCTGCATCATCTTCATGGTCCCCATCATCTCCATCAACTTCATCTCCATCCTCTAAATCCTCTTCATCATCTTCATCCCCCTTATTTGCATCATCTCTAGCATATCCATCATCAGCATTTGAGACATCATCCAAATTTTCTACATTCTTTACATTTTCATCAATATTATCCACATTACCTCCAAACCCTAAATTATTAACATTATGACCATTATCTTCAACTACATTATCCTGATTAAGCTCATTAGGTTCATCCTCAATCATTTCAATAGGGGTATTTACACCATGTTCAATATAAATATTAATTGCATCAGTAACCATCATCTAACTAACAATTTCTAACACATTAGCATCATTTTGTAATTAAACCATTAGACAGTTTAAAACTAGGCCTAAGATTAAAAAAAACCTTTTTACATTACTATACCCACTATTCTTACATACATCAAGTAGTTCAAAGTACCTGAGTAAGTCAGGATCAAATTCTATTTCATCCCCAAACCACCCTCATACCTAAGATTATCACGGACAATAACCAAACATCCTGCATAGTAAAACCTTAGAATTATCTCATTAAATTCCGTTATAGCAAACTATAATGACCTCATTAAATGCCTATAACTTCCTTTCCTACTTCATCATGATTATTTGGCATCACCTAATGAATTGACTGTTATCAGCCCACTCCTAAACAAAACAACAACAATGTGTCATATACAAATTTAGATATCGAAGAAATAATAAGGCATAGTGTTAATACAAAAATATATTATTGCATATGTCACTAGAAAAGAGAATTAACAATCACTAACTTCCTTAACATCATCCATAACCAAATCTATATCCCTATCAACAATCAATGACATTGAGCTTAATCAAAAAAGAGAAAGGTCATTGAAAGTTGATAAGCACCATCTCAAATATTCATACAAAAATGATACTATTTCTAAAAATAAAAACATCAAATATAACAATCTAGCAAAAGGCCCGAATAACAGATGGTAATATGAAGATTACAAGCAAATTGCTCATTCTTAAAGCATGCCAGTCCTACTAAAGTGGCAAGTAATTTCGCAGACTTCTTATAAGATCCACGTATAAGAAGGGTTGCTTATGCTTTACTATTTCCTTTAACAACAAAGGTTAATTTACTATCCTGCATACTAAACCTCATAAGTACCTTATCTATGAAAGATATATAAACTATAACATCATGCGGGTGCCACGTATTATACACCATAACTAGCTAACATTATCTAATATATCACATGAGAAAAATCAAAATTAACTTTTACACTAGGCCTAATTAGAAATTCATACTAAACTAAACCCTTCTTGTAGGGTTAGTAATGAGTTTCAAACCATTTTAATAAACTTTAAGGTGTTACATAAAGCTTCACTCCTAATACATTTATAGCAACCATTAGTTTTTTATAAGCGACTGAAGAGACACCAACTAATATATAATGTCTTCAAATGGAATAACAGGTGAAGAACAAACAAACTTTTCATACATTGAACCAAAAAAGTTGTTACAAGGAATAACAGGCAGTTTGCTACTTACAAATGCAAGGCATTCATAGTTTGTGCTCCTTTCTGAAGGGTTATCTCATATGTACGATCACACAGATCTTGTCAAAACAACTCCAAAGCTTTAGTTACAATAACATGAAATAAGAATATAACTATAAATTCATAAAGCGTACTATAACAAAGATCAAAAGAACAACTCACAAACTATAACAAGAACCGACAAAGTTATCTTTGCAACATCCTCTTCATCTTGCATTATCATTTTTATAAGACCTAAAAAATCAGCAATAAATTCGTTGTAAGCTTTAGATAGATAGAGAGCAAGGAGAAGGGAGATCACGCCATGATCAACAATTATTAAGAGTTGTAAATGAAATAACTGCAAAAAAAGGTAAGTAGAAATCATCCAACAAAAAAGATCCATATAAACTTTAGGGGTTCATGTAGAATGACAAGTCAAAGATGTTAATTCAAGAACATGCATATGGAATAAAAGCACAGATTTTGCAAAATGTTATCAACTCAAAATTTTACTGACAAAGCTTCTCAAATGTCTTATTTAAAGTTACACAAATTGTCAAACCTCAAACGAAAACGTACTTGGTGATTGCTGGAGAGAACATTTACTCCAAAAGAATGAAAGGAAGATTGGTGAGAAGTATTAGAGTGACTGATAGTGATTATGCTTAAAGGAGGGCAGATCGGTGAGAGGGATTGGAGTGATCAACTGTAATCGGACAACCCTATTGCTAAGTTTTCGAGAGAAACAGGGGACAATTAGGGATGACAAGTTAATTTAGGGTTTCTGCTACAAAATTTAAATGATTTTATTTATGTCCTTGTTTTTTGAAAATCCAAATAGGCCACGTGTGCTTTTGATGTGGCATTTAAAGACCAACTAGCCTGGCAATAACGGGGCATGGATAATACTTCATAATTTCCGTCCAAAAAAGCTTAAAATTGAGTAAACTCATGAATGTTTAAACCTTTATTGAGCAGCTTAAAAGGTTTATCATTAAATTGAACGAACCCTAAAAGTTTGGCCCCAATTTGGGCTTTTAGCACAAAAACGTTAAACTAAATGCTAGCTAGCAAACAACATACTTCATGAGGAATCTATCAATGACAAAATCGCCACTCCTACTAATAAGATGAGAAGGGGCACTTCCTCAAAGATAACATCTTTGAATAAGGATGAAAGGACTACAATGACAAAACATCCAAGTTTATGCCATCCACGTTGTATATTATTTTATAAACACAAGTTCAAAAAGGAAAGAGAATCAAATAATTAAGATAATGATCAACTTATGCTTTACATAGTTATTGCTTGTGAAGTCCTGCTGAAGATCCTCTATACTAGTCATTGTTCCACCAATAACTAGTGTTGGAAGCTCACATGGTACCTACAAAGGATGAAGCTGGTAAATAAGCAATAAGCAGAGTAAGAAACTGTTGTAAAAAAATGGAAAAAATTTCAAGGGACAATTACGTTAAGCTTCAATTCTATATAATGTAGAATTAAAATCCCCACATATTAACCAAGGCCCTTTACAACAGATGCCCATATTCTCGAGATTACTCTATATCTCATTTAAAGTAAAATTACTCACATATATCACAGTACTTTCTCCTCAATAAAAGATATATTTAGATGCATTAATTGAATATGAACATTTCACAATGGGATGGTAGAAAAAAATCACTATGAACATTTCAAAATTGGATGGTAAAGTAAAATCACTTTTGGAAGAATATACATTACTCCTCCAAGAATCAAATAATCTACTACTAATGCGCTCTCATGACCATTGCATCAACCTAGAACTAGGAACTGAACTCGTGGTCGTTAGACTATACCAAATACTAATACCTCCATATAAAGAAAGATTAAATAGAAAGAAAATGTGAGTAGATGTTAGAACAAGGCATTATAATTATAGAAAAATCCACTCTCCCTACTCCTTCCTTATTCTCCTGGTCCCAAAGACAAACCGCAAGTGGCAACTTTATGTGGATTATTGGGCTTTGAACAAGAAGATGGTGAAATTGTTAGAAGAGTTGCAAAGAGAAAACGTATTTTCAAAAATTAAATATGCACTCAAGATAACATTAATCAGAATGCATCCTGTCAACATTGAAAAGACTGCTTCAGACCTCATCATGGGTATTTTGAATTTTTTGTTATACCTTTCGATCTCACAAGTGTACAAGTACATTTCAAGATTTGATAAATGAAATATTTCGACCTTATTTGCAAAAATTCATTTTTGTTACTTTTTGACGACATTTTAATTTACAACCACCCTCTAAATGATCACATTTCAAATTTGAAGTTAGGATTTAAATTACTTAGAACCCACTAGTCATTTTTGAAACAATTCTAATGCCTATTTGCTCAACAACAAATTGCTTACGTGGACCATATTGTTTTAAAAGGAGTAGAGGTGGACCACCAAAAAATTACAACAATGGTAGAGTGGCCTAATCTTAATACCATTAGGGGGCTATCAGGATATTTGGGGCTCATGGGCTACTGTAAAAAATTTGTACAGAATTATGGCACCATCACAGCACCATTAACTACCTTATTATGAAAGGATACTTGCCATTGGACAAATACAGCTACAAAGGGGTTTGAAAAATTGAAAACAGCAATGGCACACACTCTAGTTTTAGCCCTCCAGACTTTTAACAAATTATTTGTCTTAGAATGTGATGCTTTCGATACAAGTATTGACGCGGTTTTAAAGCAACAGGAACAACCAGTAGCTTACTATAGTAGGCCTTACCAGCTTATGAAAAGTAACAAACTGGATTAGTCAAGGCAATTCATCATAGGTGGGCCTGTATACGAGGACAACAATTCCTAATCTGTAGTCTGAAATTTCTGCTAGAACAACACATCATTACTTATCCACAACAGTATTGGTTAAGAAAACTAATGGGATTTGATTTTTCAGTGGAATATTGTGCAGGAAAAAGTAACAAAGTAGTCGATGCATTATCAAGACATTTAAAAGATCAAAGTGCCATCGCTACCATCATAATGCTCCAATTTCCACTTTTGATACAATTCAAAAGGAGTTCCAACAATCCGATCATTTGCAACAACTTATCCGAAGAATTCAGCAAGGAGAGGCAGTTGGATCTGTAAGAAGAGAAAGCACAAAAGGCATAAAGGGAAATTCCACTGCAGCTAATATGAGTTTTCTTACACTTTCTGTTTCAACATAATACCCCACAATCATTTGATTTATTTATGTTATGATTGAATGATTCACAGTCATTCACCAAGTGTATATATAAACATTTACAAAGATGAAATAAGACAACTATTCCTTTCACAAATATTTGTATGGTATGAGAGCTTTATTTGTGACCATCGTTAATGGATCCTAACTCTGGCTCAAAGCTACTAGCCAAAATGCTTCATAATCTTCCACCTCTTCTCTTGATTTTCCCATCTTAGCAAAAAACCCTAAACTTTAGTCTTCCTGTTAAGCTTGATAGGCATAACTTTATCAACTGGAGAGCACAAGTACTTGCAACCATAAGAGCTCTTGAACTTGAAAGTTTCATCACCACTTCACCTTCTCCTCAGTTCATCACTGTAAATATGGATCAAGTCATCGAAAACCCATATTACAAAGCATGACATAAAACAAATCAGTTATTGCTATGTTGGTTGCTCTTGACCATTGGAGAAGAATTGATCGGGCAAATAAACCATTCTAATTCATCCTACCTAGTATGGCAAATCCTAGGAAGTCTTTATGCTCAAACTTCCATAGTTATATTCTTGCAACTAAAACATCAACTCTCAACAATTAAAAGGGATCACACCATATCTTAATATATACAGAAAGTTAAAACCATAAGAGATTCACTCCAAGTTGTAGGACATATCATCACAGAATATAAAATAATATTAAGTGCCTTTAATGGTCTTAGTCATAAATATGATCCTGTTGTGGTTTATCTAACACACTTTATGAAAACTTCAACTCTACAAGAAGAACAATGCTCTCTCATGATGCTTGAAACAAGGATAGAACAGTTAATTACAATTGCTCAGGCAAATATTTCATCACCTGTTACTAACTTTACAAATTACAACAACAATAACCAAAACTAAAACAATCAAGGTGGAAGAAGTGAATTTAGAGGTAGAGGAGGTCATGGAAAAGGAGGCAAATGGAATGGAAATAGAGTTTTCTGTCAGCTATGCCACAAATATAAAAATGACACTTTAAAATGTCACAAACGGTTTGATATATCGGGCAAGGCAACACTATACGGTCATGGGAGCAAAACAACTCCACTCATCAATCTACACAGAACAATGCACAAAGTTACGATCAATCTTAATTGGCCCTTAATCAACAAGTTTATGGTCCTTATGAAGTTATCAGTGACAGTACATAGTTTGTAGATAGTGGGGCTACAAATCATGTAACAGTAGACCTCAACAATCTCTCAATCAGCTCAGAGTATAGTGGCAACGACCAGCTTACTGTTGGTAATGGTAATTCTCTTCCTATTGGTAATGTTGGCTCTTCTCATATCCATTTCCAAGAAAACATACACACACCTCTTGCATTGAAACAAATCCTGCATGTTCTAGATATAACCAAAAACCTACTGAGCATATTTAAACTTACCAATGATAAAAAAAATCACTGTTGAGTTTACTGATCTTAATTGTTTGTTTAAAGACAAGGTAACAGGGAAGGTTCTACTCAAAGGAGTGCTTCCGGATGGCTTATATAGCTTTGAAGCCACCACACCATCAAAAAAAACCAGGTTAGTCATACAATCTCATCCTGTTCATAAGTCTAGTGATTTTCGTTTTTCAAAATACACAAATTTTTCTTCTTCAAAAAATAGCCACTGTGAGGCAAACTTAGCAGAAATGATTGTTAATTTTTGGCGTGCCAAACTAGGACACCCTTCTAATAGTATACTAAAACAAATTTTGAGTTGAATAAAGTTCATTATTAATCTAAACAATTTGTCCTTTTATGATACATGTAAGTAAGGAAAATTGCACAAATTACCCGTTTAAACACGACTTAACAACTCAAAATCCATTAGACATTATATATTCAAACATTTGGGAACCATCTCCATATCTCTCAACTGAAGGACATAAATACTGTCTCATTTTTGTTGATGCTTGCACCAGATTTTCCTGGTTGTATCCCCTAAAACTAAAATCAGATGCACTGTTTGTTTTTATTAAATTCAAAAGTAATATTGAACTTCAATTAAACAAAAAGATCAAAGCTTTTCACACTGACATGGGAGGGGAATACAAAGCCCTATTGCCTTACCTCATAAAACATAGGATACAATCACATTTTAGTTGTCCTCACACTCATCAACAAAATGATGTTTCCAAAAGGAAACATTGACATATCACTGAAACAGGCCTAACTCTCTTATCCCACGCTCACATGCCCCTTACCTTTTGGCTTGAAGCTTTACAACTACTTTTCTTATCAATAACCTTCCATCTCTAAGACTAAATAATACCTCACCATTTGAAAAACTGTATAATAAACCACCAAATTATCTTCATCTCAAAACATTTAGTTGCAGTTGTTTTCCTTATCTTAGATATTATTCTCACCATAAATTTGACTTTCATACTACTAAGTGTGTTTTTATTAGATATAGTTCTATGCATCAAGGACATAAATGCTTAAATAATCAAGGCAAGATCTTCATCTCTCGCCATGTAGAATTCAATGAGGAAGAGTTTCCATTTCCTCAATTTTTTTCCCATACACTCAAGCAAAAATACAGCTTCACTAAGTCTGCCTATATCCAGTCTATCCTCAGCCTCATCCTATTAAAGGCAATCTTGGGTCACTCCTCTACTGTAGAATATTTTCAGTCACCAGAATCCTCAACCAATAGAGAGGTAAGCTGTCAGAATCCTTGTTCACCAGTACATACAACCACACAAATCACTATAACCCACTGCACAACGAAAACACCTAACCCAATCCCATTTTGCCCACTATATCAAACGCTACACATAACACCATTTTGTCATTACCACAAAGCACTCATCCTATGCAAACTCACTCCAAGGGTGGTATTTTTAAACTAAAACTTTACTCTATCACTCTTATTTCTACCCCACATATTGAACCTACAACAGTATTAGAAGCCTTAACTGATCCTATGTGGTTTTAAGCTATGCAAACTGAATTTCATGTTTTACAACAAAACAATACATGGACACTTGTTCCCTTTGAACCTACTATATGTATTTTTGGTACAAAATGGGTGTTTCAGACTAAGCACAATGCTAATGGGACTATTTCTAAATACAAAGTTCATCTTGTTGTCAAATGGTTCAATCAAACACCTGACGTTGATTTTTCAGAGACTTTTAGTCCGATTGTTAAAGACTCACAATCAAAGTTATTATGTCACTTGTTGTTTCCCATCATTAGAATATCTAGAAGTTGACATTAACAATGCATTTTTGAATGGTTATTTGCAGGAAACTGTCTACAATAGTCAACCACAAGCTTTTCAACACAGCCACATCATGTATGCAAGTTAACTAAGGCTCTCCATAGTTTAAAACAAGCCCCTAGGGCTTAGTTCTATAAACTTAAACATACACTATATCAGTGGGGCTTCCTCAATTCCAGGTCAAAAACTTCTCTATTATATTCACATAATCAGGGTGTCATTACAATATTACTAGTCTATATGGATGACATACTCATAACAAGAAACTCTTCTCAAGAAATTCACACAGTCATCAATCAATTACAATCTCAGTTTGCATTAAAAACACTTAAAAGTATAAATCATTTTCTTGGTTTTGAGGCTTAACAAAATAGCAATGGCTTATACCTTTCACAAAGTCACTATATGTAAGATCTACTTTGCAGAGCCCAACATGTCCTCGTGTAAGCCTTGCTCCACTCCAATCATCACAACAACCAAGTTGTCACTTCATGGTGGCACACCTTTTGAGCATCCAACTCTCTATCAAAACATTATAGGAGCACTTTAGTATCTATGCAACACCAAACCAGACATATGCTTCATTGTAAATAAACTAAGCCAGTTCTTAGCAATTCTACTAAATACTCATTAGGTTGCTTGTAAACGTGTACTATGTTACCTAAAAGGCACTTCCAGTCTGGGATGCTTTTTCGTCCTTCGTCTACACCTTTGGCCTTTCAAGCCTACAGTGATTCCGATTGGGCCGGCTCTCCAGATGATCGGAAGTCTACCACTAGCAGTTGTGTCTTCCTTAGGGGCAACCTTGTCTTTTGGACCTCCAAAAAGCAACCCGCAGTCGTTCAATCAAGTACCAAAGTCGAATACCAAGCTCTCTCATAAGTGTCTACTAAACTTCTATGGCTCACATCATTACTCTCTGAGCTGGGGTTTTCTCTTCTTCACAAACTGACTCTGTGGAGCGACAATAACAGAGCTCAATCACTAGCTCAAAATCCTATTTTTCACTCACGAACAAAACACATAGAAGTAGATGTACATTTCATCAGCGATAAGGTCGAAAATGGGTCTTTGAAAATCAATTATGTGAGTATGGCAGAGCAGTTTGCCGACATCCTCACGAGGCATCTCACTTTAACAAGATTTAATCTTTTAGTCTCCAAACTAAACCTAGTTTCAAGCCCTCAGTTTTGTTTAAGTGGGACTGTAAGAAGAGAAAGCACAAAGGGCATAAAAGGAAATTCCACCGCCAGTTAATATGAGTTGTCTTACACTTTTTGTTTCAACATAATACTCCACAATCATTTGATTTATTTCTGTTATGATTGAATGATTCACATTCATTCACCAAGTGTATATATAAACATTTATAAAGATGAAATAAGACAACTATTTCTTTCATAAATCTTTACAGGATCATAGGATTACAAGGATGGTCGTATTTTCTTTAAAAACAGAGTTCATTTAATGGCCAGTTCTCCTATAATTTCATCTACCCTATCTCAAGTTCATAGTATGCATCATGAAGGTTATTAGAAGACCCTTCTTTGCATTGCCAAGGATTTTCATTGGCAAGGAATGAAATCGGCCATACAAAATTTATACAACAATGTCAAATGAACAAATTAGAGCATTTACAAACAGCTGGACTTTTGTAGCCACTACTAATTCCATTATAGATGTGGTCTGATATATCCATAGATTTTATTGAGAGGCTTCCACCATCCCAAGGTAAAATCATTTTGCTTATAGTGATTGATAGATTTTCAAAATATGCCCACCTTATTTCCCTCTTTCATCCATATACTGTGGTACATAAGGCACAGTTATTTTTCGACAACGTATTCAAGTTATATGAATTACCTGAAACGAAAGATAAGCAATACGTTTACAAGTTCATTATGGACTGAATTATTTCGATTGAGTGGCACCAAATTACAATTCAATTCAACCTATCACCCACAAAGCGATGGTCAAACTGAAGTAATTAACCAGCACCTATGATTGACCCTAACGTTAGCTTCAATGGTTCTCGTAGTTTGAGTATTGTTATAATTCTGCGTATCAATCTTCCTTAAAAATAACTCCTTTTAAAGTCTACGATGTTGTCACATTGTTCCAGAGCATCTAAATTAAAGACATTAGATTTAGAATTAAAAAATTGTGATATAGTTTAGCGAGATCTTCGAGTTCGACTTACCCAAGCTCAATATGCCATGAAACGATTATAAAGCATTGCCATGTACAATTTCAATTAGGAGGCTTGTTCTTCTTAAACTACAACCACATCGCCAATTAATCCTTGCAGCTACCAAGTATCACAAACTTTCTCCAAAATATTATGGTCAAGAAGTTATAGTAACTCCTGTAAATTTTACTCTTTTAATTATTCCAGAGATTTCAGTCTTTTCAGATTTTAGTAGGTAGGTCAGTTCCTATTATTTTGTAATAGTGATTGTGTGACTCCTTATTAAAAGGGAGTAGTTATTTTGATTTCTTTACATTGTAATGGGAAAAAGGAATAAAGCAGCATAAATTTTATCCATATAAACTAGTTTCACGAGATCAAAAGAATCCCTATATCGAGTCCTTACATAACCCCATCGTAGGTTCAAATGGCAGAAAATCAAAGAAACGTAATTCTAATCAAGGTTTGCTAGTTGATTCTGCTACTAGTAACCGTTCTCAATCCTATTACCATAACAGAAAGCCACTAAAACATCAAAAGATCAAAACCTGAAAAATTTAACGTTTTTCAATTTTAACGCTATAATTCATTATCATGTCTTCATCAAGATCATCACCAACTTTTTAAGGAAGTTCTAACCCAACCATGATTAACAAGGAATTCATGTTGAGCTTGGCTTTAACAATTTTTTCAATAAGAACGTGCAGTTTTGAGTAGAAATGTCAATGGGCCGGGCTCGGGCTGCTCCTGGCCCTGCCTGATTTAACCCCAGGCCCATGTGGCTTGCTACTCAATAAGTCACGGATGAGCCAAGCCCGGGCTTACAGGCCCAGCCTATCGAACCATAGGTTGGGCCAACCTGGCCCACCATATATTTTTTTAAGAAAAAAGTCAAAAATAATGTCATTTTAAGTTTTTGAAGTACCGGTCAGGCCCGTGGCCTGCTCGACCTTGACCTGCCCAACTTGGGCCAAAGTCGGACTAGGCCGAGCCCTTTTTGACATTCCTACCTTTGAACCCAATAAGTCCTGTTGTGTTTGTTCAAATGTATGTCTACATTCGTTCTCTTATCGAACTGCTTTAGTTGTATTTTTATGTTATAGTTACATATGCTCGTCAGTACTTGGAAATAGCCCGAGGTTAATACTCGAAGCTTAATTCAAAAAAATGGAATGACATAATAAAAAACCAAACATATGATTTCAGCTTCAGAAATCCATTTTTTTAAAGCAACAGAAGAAGAAGTTAGTTAGAAGAAAAAAATGACCATCTTTAAGGAGAGGAAAAAAAATTTAAAACTATATTAGGTAATTGAGATATCAAATTTAAAAAAAAAAAGAGGACAAACAGAGGCATACTTGTAACTTTCAATATCATTCCTCAGAACCTTGACGGCTTCAATGACAATCAGACCAGCTTTGACAACATTCGTTGTTGTAACAGCGGAATAAGATTACCAACAATACCTCTAGCTTCAAAGAGACTGTGCAAAGGATTTCCAAATGTAGCAGCTCGAATATTTGCAGCAGCACAAACAAATTCTACAACCAATTGATCAACTTTGTCAAAGGTCAGGTTTCCAATGTCCTGTGGAAATTAGAAAGTAAATTATCCGTATATGAGAAACTATTAATCATCTCTTTAAAGTACAAGATCAACAAACCTTTCCTCTGTTCATGAAAAATAGTTTAAAGGACTACAGAAAAAAAAATTAATTTTCCACAAGGCTCCATACATCCTGTGGATTCTTTAGGCTCAAAGATGTCATAACAGATATTGATAGGCCATCAGTTGCACCAACTTCAATGGAATTTCCATTATGTTGTGTTGAATTGTCTGGTAGGATATCCTTTTATATACATGGACTTTGCTCTATTATGGTTGTTTCCACGCCTCGTCCTTAGACAGACCTACTTCAATGTTATAACCAAACACATGGTCATATATTCTCCTTCCATACTGCTCAATTTCCTCATCTTTGTCATTCAAAGACATCTTCGGCTTGTTCTGATGAGTTAGCAGCGTCATTTGAGTGAATGTTTAATCATTTTCTTGATTTTTATCTCCAAACAACTTTTCAAAAAGTAATTCTTTTGCCTAAACAATGCAATGAACAGCTGCATATGGAGCAAAATATAGAAAATAAGAACATGAGCACACTTCATCTTCCAAGAAGAAATATCAAAATCCTTCTGATCTAAAAATTGTCGTAACAAACAATGAATCAAATCACATAGCAAAATTTCCCAAATCTCATGAGTCTATAACAAAGCTAATCTAAAAACGTCTACCTAGACAGAAATCAAGTAAATTCTACAGGAGAACAATAGTTTCCTGATATTATATAGCCACACCTAATTTGTAATTGGTTAGTGCTTCTTATTTAGAAACATCATCAACAATAAAAGAGAAAATAACAAAACCTAATAAAGTAGATTAGAAAAATGTCTTGTTCCTAACCACTAATCAAAACCGAATACTGTCATTTCCTAGTAAAATGGCTAAAGCTTTAGAAATGAGAACACACTCAAAAAGAAACAAAAGATAGTAACATCAGAGATCCAATAGGAGCAGGAAACTATTAGCCATGGACCGAAACCATTACTAGTTTATCGTAGGAAGAAGAAGCAGAACGCTGAGGTGGAGAGAGAATGATGAGCTAGAGAGTGATGCATGCATGCTTAACCGTTAGGGAGAATAAAGGAATGATTGTGTGGGGTGTATGGGTACTTTATATGAGTTAGTTAGCAATGATGAGAAAAGGATCTTTATTTTTTCTGGATATCAGTACATTGTACGGCCTTTGGCTAGGGAGCTATAGCTCTACGGAGTCTTATCAATACACATCGCCTATTTTCTGGAAATTCCCTATCCTTACTCTATCAAATTGGTGCAGTGAGCATGGATCCTCATGACCAACACCAGAATGGAGAATAGGTTGGAAGTGGTAAAGAGGAGTCTGGGAGCGATGGAGTAAAGGTTAACAGGGCTTGATGGAGAAATAAGTGAGATTAAATCAATGCTAGTTGCTGCATTGAAAGGAAAGGCCACGGACGAAGCTTTAGGTGGGCAGTCGTCGATGATGGAGGGAGACTTGGCCAATACACCTGTTCTTGGGAGATCATCCGCACAGATAGTGACTCTAGATGATGTGCAGGTAGCAGCCAAACGTATCGAGCTGCCGAACTTCACTGGTGTCGACCCCATGAGCTGGGTCAGGCAAGCAGAGCAGTATTTCCAGGTGCAAGAGACCCCTGAAGAAAAGAAGGTCACGCTGGCCTTAGTGTGCATGGAGGGTCATGCTCTTCACTAGATAAGTTGGCTACAAGATTGGAAGCCCCTAATGACCTGGGAAGATGTAAAGCAAGAAGTGCTCACTAGGTTTGGAGGTGCACTGGCAACTAACCCTTTTGAAGCTTTAGCGGCTATTCGTCAAAATGGGGTAGTGGATGAATTTATCCAGGACTTTGTTGCCAAGGCAGTGCAAGTCAGGGGATGTTCAGAAGAGTTCTTCATCGGGAAGTTCCTGAATGGACTGAAGGAGGAGATTAGGGCACGGATTCGTTCTCATGAGGCTGTGGATCTTTATCGGACAATGAACTTAGCCAAAGAAATCGAACATGAACAGGAGGTTTTGAGCAAGAAGAAGAGTGAGCAGCCATATTCTCATAGAGAGGGCTTTGGGTTAGGCGTAAAAGCAGGGTCAGTAATTGGGGTCCAAAGGCCTCAAACTATTTTTCAGGTTACTGAGGGAAGGAAGAGTGGGTTTGGAGCTGGGGTGACTCACCCAAGTGTTGGACTAGCCCAATCTTGGAGTCCCTTAAAGGGAACCACCGGACCTGCTCAGTCTGGAGGGAGCAGCGCTGGGTCAAGTGCTCATGCGGGTTCAGCCTAGCCTAGAGGGGTTCGAAAATACACCCAAAAGGAGTTTCAAGATCTTAGGGCAAAAGGGCTCTGCTATCGTTGTCTTCAACCCTATCATCCTCTTCACCAGTGCTAAGGAGCATCACTACATACAGTGATTTTGGCCGACGACGATTCGTCGGAGGATAGGGGAGAGGTGACGTTGCCGGAGATGGAGCCGCAGGAACTCCCGAGCGACCAGTAGTTTACTAATCTCAAACTTCCTTATTTTTCTCTCGGTGGATGCAGAAGTCACCAAACCATGAAGTTACAAGAAATGGTTTATGGGGTAGCTGTTATTATTATGGTAGACAATGGGGTGAGCCACTGCTTCATCACCAAGGGGGTAGCGAAGAAGATGGGATTCCATGTTGAACCAACAGTGAGGACTAGAGTGCGATTGGGAGATGGGTGACGAGAAGAGACTCAGGGTGTTTGCCGGAATGTTTCATTAGAAGTTGGAGGTGCTAAGTTTAAGGTCGACTGTTTTGTGTTTCCTTTAGGTGGTGTTGACCTCATTTTGGGAATCTCGTGGCTACAACAGTTGGGAGATGTGAAAGCAAATTGGGGTTGAATGTCTATGGAGTTTCAGTTCAGTGGGAAAACAATTAAAGTTGATGGAGACCCTTCTCTGGTTAATACCCCAACATCAGTTCGGTTTTTGCAGAAGTCAAGTCCGACTAGATGCGGCATGGTGCTTTGGCAAGCTTCCTTGATAGAGTTGAACTCGGCTGAGGGGGAACGTTTAGACAAACAGGAGTTAGACCTACAGTAGTTACTACAGAAGTTTGCACGTCTGTTTAACGAGCCTTCGGGGCTACCACCAAGTCGCGCCATTGACCACAGTATACCCTTACAGCAAGGGGTTACTGCTGTGAGTGTAAAGCCTTATCGCTACGGTCACACGCAGAAAGATGAGATAAAACGGCAAGTGTCTGAGATGCTGGCAACCGAGATAATTCAGCCAAGTTTTGGGTCATTTTCCAGTCTCGTTCTGCTAGTGAGCAAGAAAGACAAAGGGTGGCGATTCTGTGTTGACTATAAGGAGCTGAACAAAATAACTGTGGCGGATAAGTATCCGATTCCATTGATACAGGAGCTACTGGATGAATTACATAGCGCTAGGTTCTATTCCAAGGTCGATCTACGATCTGGATACCACCAGATCAGAGTGCGGGCTGAAGATATTCTTAAGACGGCCTTTAGGACGCATTCCGGTCATTACGAGTTCAAAGTGATGCCTTTTGGGTTAAAAAATGCCCCAGCTACGTTTCAAGCGACAATGAACGAGCTTTTCCGACCATATTTACAACGGTATGTACTGGTGTTCTTTGACAACATCCTTATTTATAGCAAGGATTGGGATGAACATATGGGTCACTTGTTGGTTGTTTTGGAGATATTAGAGGAACAACAATTTGCTGTAAATGAGAAGAAAAGTCAATTCAGGCAGATCAAGATTGAGTATTTGGGACACATAATCTCAGTGGGTGGTGTATCTATAGATCCGACGAAGGTGGCGAGTATACTAACATGGCTGCAACCTAGATCAATCAAAGGGCCGCAACCTAGATCAATCAAAGGGGTGAGAGCTTTCCTTGGCTTAACAGGATATTATAGAAGGTTTATACAAAATTATGGGTACATAGCGCGTCCACTGACCGAGTTACTGAAAAAGGAGTCTTCTCAAAAGTTTTCATGGATAGCTGAGAAACAAGCAGCCTTTACCGTACTTCAGCAGGCTTTAACCATTGCACCTACACTAGCTATGCCCAATTTTCACCAACCTTTTGTTGTAGAATGTGATGCATCCGGGGGAGGGATAGGAGCAGTTTTAATGCAAGGAGGACGACCAATTGCTTTTTATAGCAAGAGTTTGGCGCCACGGAATTTAGCTAAACCAACTTATGAGAAGGAGTTAATGGCTCTTATGATGGCCATCCGACATTGGCGACCATATTTAGTGGGAGGCAAATTTACGGTGCGCACCAACCATTGTAGCTTGAAGCATTTACTTCAACAGCAAATTACGACTCCAGCTCAACAAAATTGGGTGGCGAAGCTTATTGGGTATGAGTTTGACATAGAATACAAGCCGGAAATATTGAACAAGGCTGCGGACTCGTTGCTAAGACGACAGGAAGATGCAGATCATTGACTGCCCTGCTGAATTCAAGAAATACAATATTGTGAATGGCTGAATATTTTTTAATGGGAAACTATTCTTACCTGCTACTTCTTTGTGGATTCCTAACCTAATTCATGAGTTTCACTGCACCCCTCAAGGAGGACATTCCGGAGCCTATAGAACTTACCAAAAAGTGGCCGCCAATGTTCATTGGGTAGGGATGATGAAATAGATTCAGAAGTTTGTGGCTGAATGTCAAACATGCCAACGCAACAAATACAACACTCAAGCTCCCGCTAGGTTACTACAGCTGTTACCCATACCGAATCAAGTATGGGAAGATTTATCTATGGATTTCATCACTGGTATGCCTCGTTCTCATGGAATTGATTGTGTTTTGGTAGTGGTAGACCGTTTGAGCAAGTATGGTCACTTCATTGGTCTTCGACATCCGTTTACTGCACGGTCAGTGGCTAAAGTGTTTTCTAAGGAGATTGTGAGGCTTCATGGTGTACCACACTCCATTGTTAGTGATAAGGACCCCTTATTTATGAGTAATTTCTGGTTAAAATTTTTCAAAGGATGGGGTACCCAGTTGAAAATGAGCACTGCCTACCATCCGGAAACGGATGGCCAAACGGAAGTCTTAAATAGACGTTTAGAAACATATTTACGATGTTTCTCTTCTGAACAGCCTAAAGCTTGGAGTCGTTGGTTGCACTGGGCCGAGTACTGGTACAACACCAACTATCAAGGCGCTACTCAAACAACTCCCTTTGAACTAGTGTACGGTCGGAAACCACCCACTCTTGTTCAGTATTTGTCTGGAGAGTTTAAGATTGTTGCAGTGGCAGCAGAACATCAGGACCAAAATGAAATATTGAGACAGCTACGCTATAACTTGCTCAAGGCGCAACAGAGGATGACTAAGCAGGCCAATAAACACCGATGACATATTGAGTTCTAGGTGGACGATTGGGTCTACTTAAAGATTCGACCACATAGACAGACCTCACTTGCACAGCGAGTGTATCACAAGCTCACTCCTCGTTATTATGGGCCATTCAGGATGCTGCAGAAAATAAGTCCGATGGTGTACAAATTAGCCTTGCCACAGAGTTCAAAGGTTCATCCCATTTTTCACATTTCTTAACTAAAGAAGGCAGTAGGAGACCATCAAGTTTTAGGTGAGCTTCCTCCTAATTTAGTTGCTGAATAGCCAAGTTTCATTCCAGAGCAAAATCTTCAAACCAAGTCCTTCGACCCTCCTGCCACTTCTTGTCATCAGTTGTTAGTCAAATGAGCTGCCAAAGGACCTGATGAAGCGATCTGGATCAGCTGCTCTAATTTTCGGGGACAATTTCTTAAATCAGACCTTGTGGACAAGGTCTGTTTCCAGAGAGGGAGTATTGTTAGCCATGGACCGAAACCATTACTAGTTTATCATAGGAAGAAAAAGCAAAACGCTGAGGTGGAGAGAGAATGATGAGCTAGAGCGTGATGCATGCATGCTTAACCATTAGGGAGAATAAGGGAATGATTATGTGGGGTGTACGGGTACTCTATATAAGTTAGTTAGCAATGATGAGAAAAGGATCTTTATTTTTTCTAGATATCAGTGCATTGTACGGCCTTTGGCTGGGGAGTTATAGCTCTACGGAGTCTTATCAATACACATCGCCTATTTTTTGAAAATTCCCTATCCTTACTCTATGAGAAACTCTGAAAACGTGTACCTTTGAAGGAGTACCAGGAATTGTACAGACGGGATATGGCCAGGTTTTGGCTGACATTCGTAACACTTGGTCTTCCACTTAACATGGACAGTAACCTGCTTCCTGGAAATGGATAAATAAAAGGAAAATGACCATCAATTTAAGAGATATTCAAGTTAACAGTACACAATGACGGAGACATGCGGGGCCCAGTGGTGCACTAGGCTCCCCAAGTTTTTAAAAAATTAAATAATTTTTTTTATTTTTAATTTTTATATATATGTGACAACGAAAAGCAATAAGGTTATATAACTTGTTGCTCTTCGTCGCCGTCATGTATATATAATATATATATAATATATTAAAACATTATCAAGATATATATATATTATATCAAAATCCGTTGTCGTCATTTATAAATTATAATATATATAATATATTAAAATATTATCAAGGGTTGCTCTTCGTTTTCATCATTTATAATATATATAATATATTAAAACCCTATTATAGGGTTGTTCTTCTGGAAGATCTTAATAGAAGTCATTGTCGTCAGTTCTCATCTGCTCTTCAGTAGATAATAGACAATCAGTTCTTGGATGATTCATAGAGTGACGACTGACGTTTAAAAAAGGTAAGACAAATACAAAAGTGATAATGCGGACAGCGAATTGATTAGTTTTTAATGGAAAAAATTCATTTTGTTGTTAAATAGAAAAGTGATTACGCGGATTGATTAATCTTTAATGTAAAAAATGAATTTTATAGAATTCATAAATATTGGTTCTAACTTTTTTTTTTTGCAGTTATGGAAAAATATTTTAAAAAATTAAGACCGACTCTTCAGTCATCATCGTGTGATTTAAATCAGAATGTTAATAAAGCACCTCCAGCATCGAAGAAGGTTATTATTGAAGAACTTGTGATTGATTTAGAAAATCTTCCTTCCGATCCAGGATTGAGACCTAATATAATGGAG
>JAOSBP010000206.1:32748779-32780575 GCA_027563825.1 Erythroxylum mucronatum
TCTTCTTTTAATTTTACTTATATTTGATGTATATGTTAAATTATATATATATATAATGTAATTGTAAATGTTTTTGTTTCAGGTTTAACTTCTACTTAATTGTTTCCTCATCACGAACTCTTGTTGTAAATTGTAATAGTTTGAGAATTAAGGATATTTGTTGTTCTTTTTATTGGATGTTTTGATGTAATTATTATTTATTATATGATGAAATTGTGTTATTGTAATATTTTAAATACTTTGTGTTATTCTTAATTCCATATTTGTATGATGATGATTGTGTTTTTATAATTAATTGTGGTTATTATTTATATGTAAAATATTTAAAATTATTGTTATTTCATGTTAATTGTGATAATTATTTATTATTGTGATTTTTGGAGACAGGGTTGATGTAAACTTATAAAGTATACAATATAACTGTACAATACACCAATGAAATATTTTGCAAATTTTTTAAAAATTCAAGGACTGTTTCATAAATTTAAAAAATTACCCAAAACGGTACCCAGTATTGACTGGTATCAATACAATACCCTATTAGAACTCAATCTGGTATCAAGTCCACTACAATATTTGCAACTTTGATTAGCTCTGTTTTTCTTTTTAATTTTGGGTCTTGTCATGCAAATATACATATAGTAAGAGACCCAAAAAAATATTGACTTTATTTTTTATAATAGAACAATGATAGAAAATTAAATTATGATTTAGAAGATTGACAAGATCAACGATGAGGTACATGTTATTCTACTTTTACTGTTTTAATGTTGTTCCAACTTATTTCATCTATACATTTATGTGGGACTACGTAAATATATAAATGAAATAAGTTAAAACAGCATTGAAATAACAAAAATGAAACAAATAATCCCTATTCAATGTAACATAAATTTAGAATTTATTTGGCGGGTCTAGTGCTGACAAAGCATGTTAGTTGGATGAAATGCGTCCATGACGTGGAAAGATGGGAAACAGATGTTTAACTGGCCAATTCAACGGTCCACACTCTGCTATCATTCCGAATCTCATGTTACCACTCGTAGTCGATATGATACGGGCTTCCGTAATCCTTGCATTCTTTTTCTTAATTTATTTTAATAAAATAAAATTTTCTTTTTAAACAATTTATTACATTTAAGTGAAATCTTAAACTCACAAACTCTTATTCTCAGAGTAGATATTACCAACTATTAAAACTATTCTCCTCTTTGCGTCGGAGGAAAGAAGCTTCTTAATTACCTATTTGTCTTTTTTTCAATTTTGTTTTAAGAAGACAAGAGCCCAATCCAAATTTAAAATAAAATTAACCTATTGAATGCACAAAACTTTTAAATGTACCTAAGCATACCATTTCAAAATAAGAGCAAGAGTGGAATCTAAATTAAAAATAAGAGTAAGAGCAAAAATTAAAATTGAAAGTTTTAGATTGACAAATTCTAGTTATTATAAATATTAAAAATAACGATTACAAGTTTAATTGGATATAGAGTGTACTAATTTTGCACTTCTTATCAAACTTAAATGATTCCTTCACATTTAAATAATTTCTAGTTCCGGATGCCAATGGCAGGAAGAACTGTCGTTGTACTTGTTAAAGCATACATACTTTAAAGAAGTTAGTTCGGATTAATAAAACGGTTATTCGGTACCATGTTTATCAACAAACAATAAATTCTCTTCACTTAAGGGTGGAGACTACGACTAGGCAAGCCTACAAGTGGAAATATCAATTTTAAGCGATCAACTGGTGTGAGTGTAAGAATTCTACTATTCCCATTTATTGCGTAAAAGTAAGTGTTGGAAAATCCAAAAATTAGCAAGCAAGGCTAAAAACTCAATTTGAAATTTAACCTTTATAATAAAGTACAGAATAAGTGCTTAAATTTAATCAAATATTTTTAAAATATTCAAAACAGATTGTAAGTAGATAAAAAATTTAACAAAATTAATTCTTTATCAATTAAACAGCATATCAATATTAACATGTTATTTGTTATTTTTAAATAAAAAATAAATCTCATACGCGTCAGTAGAAACATTAGATTTAAATAAATGACTTTTGCCGTATGAAAATAATACTCTTATCATTAAGTTAAGAAAGTCATGAAAGAAATGAAACTCTCTGTTTCTATGGATTGTAAATGAAATATTATAAATAATCAATGCTTTGATAAATTTTAAAAGTCAATTAGGTGGTAGTGAAATTTATTTTTATTTAAAAATGTAAAAATAATATCATATTAATATTAACGTAAAATTTAATTAACAGAGATTTAATTTTAACAAAATTTTTATCTATTTAAAAATGTTGAAGTTTAAGTTGTATTTTATAATTTTATTATAAATGTTAGAGATTCAAAAGTATATATACTTTTTGGTCGTAAATTTAACCAAACATATGGCAGTGGGGTAATCTATACTTGTCTTATTAGAGAAAACCTTCCGCTTTCGGCGAGTTATGAGATGAAGAGAATTGCATATGCTTAGACTTTGATGGAAATTTTCCCGAAAGCTTTTTTCCACTTCCATACTATGATGGTTTTCTCCCTCGTACTCTCAAAATCAAGGGCATTGTTTCCATTTGATTGTATAAAAATTTAAAATTAAACTGACTGATATTATTTGAGTCTGGCCAGTGGGGTCCAGATCATAAAATTTTCGACGGTGGTGATGGGTCCTACGTTTATGTCTGGTAAGGACTCCACAAGATTGGTGCCGTAGCGGTTGGACCCAACCGCACAGCTATAATTTGTTACGTTTAATGAACATTTAATTAGTATTCGCTATACCGGCTGACGTAGGACATGACCTAATTTAGATGTCTCTCTGTTTTGTTTATAATTAATATCAGGTAGGTCCAATTCAGAAAATCATCCAATTTAAAGTACTTTCGACATGTATTTCAGAGATTATATCCCACCAAATATCAAACATATTTGTTTAGTATTAATAATTTAAATCAAGGAATTCAAATAATATATTCAAATTTATTAACAAAACTCATAATTGTAATACTTAAAAAAAGAATAAATAAACTTATTTATACGTAATAATTATATAGCTGTAATTATATAAACTATTACATGCATTCAAATATTAAAAATAAAAACAGAATTAAGTTATTAACGAAGACTTACAGAATTGAAGACCTACAAAATTCCAGCCAATACATATACAGTCGGGAAAAATATTAACCCGCATTGGTTAGCTTTGAAGATAAAACAAAAGCAAATGATATCATGACATAGATAGCTTTCAAGTTGTTGCTAACAACTTTTTTCTTTTGAAACTTATCCCAAATCCAAAGGAAAGAGGCAGTTAGGTTTGTTGATAATAGCACCAAATCCTAAGGACCAAAGAAGACAAATAGACGCGAGAAAAACAGGGGCTTGTCTGGAGGGAAACAGGAGGGTCTATTCATTGAGATGTGGATTTGGGGGCTTCTCACGAAAGAGGTTTGTTGTCCTTGGATTCCAATTCAGCGTACACATAGACAAGCCTATCTCTTTAAGGGTAATATTTTGATCTCTAATGATCCTTACTTGCTAATGGTAACGGCTAGGGAAAACCGAGAATCTCGAGAGTCACTCGCGCGTCTTTTTCTTCATTTTTTGACGCTTCGTTCAGATTTTTTTTCTAACGCAAAGTGTATAAAAATGCCTAATTACATTACCACTTAGTGAATAGCGTATAAATATCGTATCATTTAATTGATGAAATTTGCCAAAGTAAACCATACCCGAAATTCAAGTCCAAGAGTCAATAATCAAATCCCATAGTCTCTCAACTTCTCAAGAACTTCAAGAACTTCAAGAAGGACGCATTGACTCAACTGCGACATGCTATATAATTAATATATGTGCATGTTACATAATTTACATCGCAAAAAAAAAGTTATATTCATTGATTTTTAAAAATCACGGCGAGCTGTGTTTTTAATGCATTCCTCAACACTTTCTTTTTTTTTCTTAGTTTTTTTTAATTTTTGAACGATTGGTGACTTTCAAGCTTATAGAAAGGTTATCGTTAATTTAATTTCACAACAAGAATTAGGTTTAGTTCTAATGACAACATATTTAAACTTATAAAATCGATGGCCAACCAAATCAACTTGACTTAGGTTGATCAAGCTCCAGAAGCCATCTTAATAATATTTAAAAAGTGCTGAGTTGTGATTACATTCATTGAATTTTGTCTTCAATTCTTTAGCATTAAGTTAAGATGTGGGGACACATAATTCGTTACTTTTTTCTTCTGTTTCCTTCAGCCAATTTGGATATGGACCAAACCGTACACGTAAATTCTCCTTGAGGACGTTAGTCATTTATGTATACCGCGCCTATTCGTAATACGAGATGGCTCTTAGAGACGACGAGAAGCACCGTATATAAATTGCTCGAGCTTAATTTCTCTGCTTTGAACGGAAATCCATCACCTAAAGATATGCATTAAGGAAGGAAGGCAAGCGTACGTAATTTACTACGTGAAGACGAGTTCTAGCAACATCACCACAGTTGTACATCGTGTAGTCGAAGTTCTCTCCGTATGCAGGATTAGCTAGTTTACAGTCGAATGTGATGCCCCTTTTCAAATTCATTGGCATCTTAAGAACCCTTTAATTTGTTAAACATTCGACTAATTAAGTCTAACATAGATCTGAAATTTCAAAGTAGATATTATCATGTTATGTCTATAAATAGCAAAAAAGATAAAAATTCAATTTGGACACAGTTTCTTATAAAATAAGGTTTCAGAAGCCCGTGAATAATGACACTTAATACTAATGAAAAACATTTCAATAGAATCATGCTACAAAATTAGGCCTATACAGACCCTCCAAATTTTTTAAAGGCTTGGATTTCTTTGAATTGTTCATATAATATATTTCTTGTAATGTCTAATTTAATAAATTATTAACGGGTCCATCAGGCAAGACCCAGCCGGCACGTAGACATGTAGACGCAAACTTGCCTTGATAGGCAAACTGATTTGGATATATTTTTTATAAAAATACAATTGGTTTAACTATATTAGGTTGCCAGCTGTGATGTACCTAACGAGTTTAGTCCATAATCAATAATTGTCTAACTAATGAAACATTAATCATAGTTTTTCGTCGACGACTCGGCAAAGGAGAGTAGTAGACAATTGGTGTTTATTAGACACGTAAGTGTCATTTTAATTATATGATTAGTATGACATGATTGCTGGCAGTTTAACACTTGGCTTTCTTGTGGTACCGCGTGGGCGCTAAAAAATGAATTTTAATTTTGAGGTATGGATAGTGGGTCCCATGTCAGCTTTTAGAATCCAAACCACAATATAGAAATGATTCCGAAGGGGAAAAAAACAGTGACTTCAGCTATGACAAGAAGTGGGCCCTACCTAGAAAATGCCTTGTAAGTCTCCAGTGGTGTTAAGTCTAGGAGGCCTTTTGTCGTATTGGAGGAAGCGCGATGGCTTCGCCCGGGGTTCTAAACATATATTAAATCATTCAATTTAGATTTTAATATTAATTTATAAATTACACATACAAATAAATAAGTCTTAGCTTTAGGCGAGTAAGAAACGAAATGATGCATTTGTCTTTCAAAGGGAACTTGAAACTTGAGGTACATTTCAGTTGGACTAAGTGATGTCGGAATTCAATTGTATGCTTTCGTTGAAGTTTAAGATTGAGATCGTACTGTCGTGCCATCTTTTTCTGCCGGTCATGTTAGACAGCTAAAGATTCCTGACTGTGATTTCTGGCCCTTTTACTATTTGGTTGAAAACTTCGAAGCAAGTTAGATTCCTCATTCCAGAACTGGATGTTAGGCTAGCAAGTACTTATTTATTGTTTGTTTATTTAACAATGAACTAATTAATTTATACTTAAAAAAAGATTACGAGAATATAAGGTTAAGTATTCTTTTTTTAAAAAAAGGAATACTAAAACTTGAATATCTGATTTATGTTTCTTTCCCTTAATTATTATTCAGAGAAAAATGATATGATTTCCTTGGTGACTTGCTTTGTTTTCTCCTGCGGTGTGGCCCTCGATGATGATCAGTACTTGAAGTTTGGGTACTACCAGGCTCTTGAAAGCTTGTCCACTAGCATGGTCCTTTGTCCCAAATGATTGAAGACCCACGTCCTTGTCACTGAGCATGAACTTGGTGGGGGTAATAATTTTTAGCTCGTTGCCATGATACAAAAACCTCCCACTTCCTACTTCCTATGCATAAGCGTTGAACCATGTATAATTGGTTCTAAGAAACAGGGAAAACCATATCAATGATCTTACGTTCTTACAAGTTAGATGTCCATGACACGGTAGTAGTTCAAATGTTCAATGCTCCTGTACTTGCAACTTGCTAGCACGAAACTGAAGTTCTTCATTCATCCGTGAAGGCAAAGAAGATAGGGTCTCTCTCAAAAAATCCAATTATTTCAATTCCTGGAGGAGCTGCCAGAAGTTTGGGAGCATTAACGAACAAAAACTTCTTCAATACCCTCGAAGGGTCATTCTGTGCTCGTCCCAGCTCCTACAGCTCATTTTTAATTTCTAAATAAACTCCAATTTCAGAAAACAACTAATAGTGGCATTGTACCTGAAATTGACAGACAGAGAAGCCTTCACCAAATATGTCATCGAGGAATTTAATGGGTTTGAATGCTGGAGAGCCTGGCCTGTAAGGGAGACGTAGAGTAGCAAGAGATGCCACGCAATTTCTGCAAACGCAAATGCCTGTTCGAGGACCACATTGTGTTTATTTGGCAAATGCAACTACGCAAGCAAGAAAAAGCATGTGTATGTGCTTTTTGGTCATGGAAGTGTGTTACTAAACCCCCTTGTATTTGTCTACCCACTGTAGTCTATACTCTGCCTATAACCCCGTATGTAAAAGATCAAAACTAGTGGTTTAGGCTGTCAAACACTCTCAAAATCACGCTTTGATGGTCTGGTAGTTGCACAAAACGACTACATTTCATTTGTTAATGGAAAGATTCACTTACAACAAATAATAAACTGGTGTTTTTACTTTCGATAAGTATCAACCATTAGCAAGAGGTGGGATATAGTCTGAAATTGCACCTAAATACTAATCCAATTTCTCAAAGGCATCGAGTTCATATTTCTTTCATTTTCATCTTGTCATGCTTCGATAATCAAGCATCCTAGATTCTTTATTCCATGTTATGAGTTGTTTGTTGTGATTAGACTTCACCGTATTATGCAACAAATTAATAAATTTATATAAAATATGTAAGATACGAATTATTATATATATTTGAAAATTTATTAGCGTGGATTCGAAAGTTTATTGCAAGAGTTGCAGATTCTCAATTATCAAATGAAAAATAGGAAGCAAAAAATTAATTATCATAATAGAGAGATACCTTCCCTTGAATGAGAGTTCAAACCTAAGTGCATAACATAATTGGCATCCCAAGCTGGTCGAGAAGGCGAATCAAGTCTCCAACAATATGGAAAACAGTGTACGAGAATGGGTCTCCGAGTCTCCATAGCTCCTTGAGCAGCCAAGTGATTGAGCTGGGAAATCCAGGAAGTCCATAGCACAAGCAGCGCAAATGGTCCTGTTCCTTCTATTATACGCATCTATATCCCATTAGTTTGGATCCTTGTATGTTTTATGTCCATTGTTTAATCTTATTCCATCATTAGTTACCTGTTTAAGTATCACTCCATCACAACTTGTCATATGGAGTTTTCAATTATTCAATATTGGTGATCTCGAATCCGCCCATGTTAATTTGAATGACAGTTGACTATAGTTTGGGATTAAAATTTGATTTCTGAATTGTCAATGCCTTTAACTTGCACGCCTTTTCGGAATCTTCAACTAAATCTATTTTCAGTCATTCATTACCTTTCGTTTCTTTTTTGGGGCAGATTACTTATTCTTTGGGTTAATTTTGTATTAAGGGCCTTCACTTTCTTTTTCACAAGAAATGTACTTCACCAAGCCGTTGAAAGAATTTTATTTCACATTTATTTAGAGGTCCTGGATCATAATTGCATAAAGTTATTATTATTTTTTTAATTTTCAATGAATTGAACTGGAATGTGGACCTGCGTCAATTAGATAACGAAAGCGCCAACTTGTTATAAATAGGAGGGCAGTAATGAGTCAGGTCGGTCTGGTCCTGATCTGTTGACCTTTTGGTTAATTAAAAGCCTTATCCATATAGGGCCCGCGTAGGTTCAAAATGCTCGATTGATTAAAACAGTCGAATAGAAAAAAAAAAAAAAAAGGATTGGATTATAAACATGTTGTTCGGATGAAAATTTTAAATCACAATTGAACGCGGGACAGGCATTTTAGAGGGAAGAGTGATATCTCTGTTCTGATTATTTTAATCATTTTAGTGCAATTTTGGGCCCGTTTACAGGACATTAAGATGCAGACAGAAGCAGCGGTAGCAGTATTGATGATTTAGATGCGCTCCTGCTAATTTAAACGGCAAAAGCCAGCAAACCTCAGGCATTGATCATGCTTCAGATGGCTCGGAATCATCCCAGAAGGAAGGGATAATCACTGAGGTTGATTTTGACGAGGAAGTAGATATTGCGAGGAAAGTTTTTTGAGAATTTTTGGTTTCATCATCCGAAGATTCGACTTCTCTCATGGATGACTCAGTAATGCCCAAGAAAAACCAGGAGCCTGATCCTGATGCAGGCATTACCCAAAGTAAATTGTCCAGTGAGTCTTAAGTACCTGCAAAATCTACCAAAAATAAATCTACAAATAATGAACAGACAGCGGGAGATGATGATTTGCAGAGAACAGTTTTTATCAACAATCTTCCTTGAAGAAGTTAGACAACGCTTCTCTGTATTTGGAGAAGAGGAATCCAATGTCCCAGTCCTTCATCAAGTTACCAAGGAGGGACATGTATGACTTGCCTCCTACTTTTTCCCTACTTTTGATTTCTTACCGTGAGATGTAATTCTTTTTATCGCAGGCGACCAAGGGGCACTGGATTTCTCAAGTTTAAGTCAGTGGATGCAGCTGCTTCTGCAGTTTCAGCAGCTAATTTTGGATCGGTCCAAGGATTTTTTAGAAAGGTAGGCAACTGAAAGTCTTGAAGGGTTTGGATAAGAAATCAACCCATGATATGGAATTAGAGAAGACCAAGGTTGGTCCTCATTGACTTCACTTTTGAAACTTTTTAGCTTCTTATGCCTGCTTGTTTGCGGTATCATTGCGTTATGAATGTCATCTTTCCAGTCTGATCTTACAGATTTTAGTTGTTTTTTTGACTGCCCAAATTCTTGATAGGAGGGTGTTATTCATGAGGGAACTCCAGCTGCTGAAGGTGTTTCAGCTAGTGATATGGAAAAGCCAAAATAGTAAGTTCATTCTTTGTTTCAACTCTTCTCTAATGTTCTGAGTCGAAATGTGGGTTGAAAAGTAATCCACCTTCTAACAAGGAGCTGCGAGTATGTGTACATTTAAGCATGCTGTTTTATGACAAAGGTCAGAAGGTTTGCCTGAGATTATGAATGAAACTACATGGCAACTATGTGGTGCCAGCTCCCTCTCTCTTTTTCTCTGCTCTTCATAGCATACGTGTGCCATTAATATTCAAGAGTTTCAACATTCTTTGATTTTTGACAAACAAATAAACCGAGGTTGATCTTGATAGATATTTCTCTTCATGTTGATGATGCTTTGGTAAATGTTGATTTTGCTAACCTTTGAACTGCCATTAGAACTTGCCATGCCCTTTAGGCCATCTCCAACCATTAGGCCGTTTCCAACCAACACACTAAAATACCAAGGTGTCTTAAAACTACTCTAACCAATGCACCAAAGTTTGATTATCAAGATCACCATTTTATAAAATATATATTATTTTATACAAAATATATCATTACAAATATCTCTTTAAAACCATAAATATTGAACATAATATTAAATTTATTCTTATTTTTATTTTTATTTTTATTTATAAGTGTTATAAATTTATTAATAAAATATTTTAAGAATAAAAAGAAAATTTAAAATAAAAGGCATATAAAATTAAAAGTAAAATAAACAACAACATTGATTTAAAAAAATTAAAATTCAACGAAAATATTTGAAATTATAATTAGATTAAAATAAATTATAATTACAACCATACTTAAGATTATAATCAAATTAAAACTATAATAACCAAATTAAAAATAAAAATAAAGTGCTTGAGAATATTAATTTAACATAAATAATTAATAGTTTGGAAGGTTATTCCCATTTTTTTCAAAATCAAAAAATTGGTTAAAGTTATTAGATGAGTCAGCTTTGCGTTGAGGTTCTCATTCTTGAGCTTTTTTTGCACAAATTTTAATTTGTTCATTTTTGAAAGCTTGACGCATTATTGGATTTTTGATGAAATCTAGATATTCGAATAAAATTATATTCTCTTCCTGTCTTTATTGTAACTCTAATTTATTTGTCTCATTTTAAGCTCTTAATAACTAAAGTTTATAATTCTTTTCAAGAAGAAATTGATTTTTTATGAAACATTCCTTTGATTTCTTTATTCATGGTTGTAAATTCTTTTTATTTCCTCATTTTGTTCCTTTTTCATTTTTTCTTTCTTCCTCTTAATAGGATGATCAGTTGCATTATTATTTTTCAATAAATTCATCTTTAGCTTCAGAATCATTGTTTAATTCTATACAAAATGATGATGATCTTATTGACTTATTTGATTTTTGAGATTTAGACCGTGATATTTCATTGCAGTTAGATCGTTTTCGATAATTAGGAGTTTTCTCTTTACTAGTATTAACATATTTCTCCATATCTTTTAGGATTGAACATATATGATTAAATTTGAAGCCTTTTTGAAAATTTGGATCTTGAATGAGTAAATCTTTTATTTTCTTGAACTGCAATACAACATTGTAAGTTAAGTTAAATTTTAGGGTATAAATCAAACGTACTTAGATTCATTTAAGGCAAAAAAATAAATAAATAAAGTACCTACAATATATTGTTTATAAGCACCATTTGGATTTAGGTTTTCAATTTGTCGAATACATTTTAATTTTTCAACAGATGTCATCGTGGTTTTTCATCGAGCTTGTAGAGATCTCCAAGGTCGAATAGTGGTGATATGCTTCGATGGCATTTGATAATATTTAATTATGATAGACCAAAACTGAGTTATAGATTGATTTCTCCAGTAACTGGGTCTTGTGAAACATTAAGATATGTATGGCATAGGACCTGATTTTTTTCAATTGAATATGATGCACTTTAAGATGTATTCGAAGGTTTTTTATCTAAATTTGAGCTTGCCATACTTTTGATAGGTTTTAAAGAGTGTTATAGTTTAGGATTTTAAAGAGTGTTATATGAAATGATAGTTTCAGTTTGGTAGAACAAATCAACTATTTATAGAGAGTTTGTGTGAAAAAATAAGATTAACAGATCAATTATCTGACGGTTTTGTAGAATTTCTTATCTTGTCTTCGATATTGTGCGAAAAAGATAAGAATACCAATAAACGGTTGAGATGAACACAATGTAATCCAACAGTTGTAAATAGATAGATTTAGATTTTTTGTAAAGATTTTTTATCTTGTCTTGGATATTATGTGGAAAAGATAAGAAATTCAAATGAATGGTTAAGATGAATGCAATTTGATCTAATGGTTGTGAAGAGATAGAGTTAGATTTTATGCAGAGATAAATAAGACAAAGCATAAAATAAATTATTTACTATATATGGCAATGAATCATTAGCAGATTCATCATTGAACCCTTTACTATATTTATTTATAACCATGACTACTAATGATAGTGCTTCTTATAAATCATCCTCATCCTCATCCTCATCATTATCATTAGAGGATGAATTAGATCTTACTTTTGCAATATTGGCACAAAACAAAGCTATATTATCTACATATACTAATAACAATCTTGCAATGGATTACTATATGAACAATGTAGTAACTAGCCAAAGCACAAAGGCCCAATCTCTAGTTATAAAGTAATTTATTATGACAATGTTGTTGTAGATCAAAGATTATGGGATGATTATTTTGTAGAAAATCCAAGATATAATGCAACAATGTTTTGCAGGCGATTTTGAATGAGTTAAAGTTTAGTCCTGTGAATTGTTAGTGCTGTTGAAAGTCATGACGACTATTTTATGCAATAGAGAGATGAATGTAGTAAACTAGGATTATTTAGTTTGCAAAAAGTAACAGTAACATTTCAAATGTTGGTGTATGGTGTATCAGCTTATTTAAATGCTGAATACATTAAAATTGGAGAATCAACTACAATTGAAAGCACAAAAATATTTTGTCAGGTTGTGGAGATATTTGGGTAGAGTTATCTAAAACCAGCGAATGCTAATGATATTACAAGGCTGCCTAAAATTAGTGAAGAATGTGGTTTTCCAAGGATGTTAGAGAGCTTATATTGCATACATTGGACATGGCAAAACTGTCTAATGGCTTGGGTAGGACAAGATAGTAGACGTAGTGGATTCTTAGCTATTATTTTTGAAGTTGTAGTTGATTATGATATGTGGATATAGCACGCAGATTTTGGTTTGCCAGGGTTAAATAATGACATTAATGTGTTGGAGGCATCTCACTTACTCGCAAACCTTGCCAAAGGTATAACACCTTTTGCTTATTATGTTATTTAAGGAAAAATGCACGATACTAGATATTATTTAGCTAATAGTATTTATCCAAAATAGTTTAGCCTAGTACAAATCATTCATGATTCCAAACCCCCCAAAAAGAAGTTATTTGTGAAGATGCAAGAAACATGTTGGACGGAAGTTGATCATACATTTGGAGTTCTCCAATCATGATATACAATTATTAAGGGATCGAAATGTTTTAGGAAAAAATCCATAATACATGATATTATGTTCGCATGCATTATAATGCACAATATGATTATTAAAGATGAATGTGATATCAAAGTGACATACAAGGCTAGAGGGAAATGCCAGCTCCTAAAATTAATATAAATAGAGACGATGCAATTAGATTTCAAGAATTCGTTGCTCAATATAAGCAAATTAAAGATAAAGAAGCTCATTATGAGCTTTGTAATGCACTGATTGAATATTTGTGAAAACAACATGGCAATTCAGAGGAGTAGAGGTTAAATATGTAATAAAAATATTATATTTGTGTATGTTATAAATTTTTTGCTACAATAATATTAATTATATATGTTAAATAATAGTAATTTATTATAAAGTATATATTAAATGATTAAGAATAATGATTTTATTTTAATTTTATAAATAAAATAAAATAAATAAAAATTAATTTAGTTAATAACTAAATTATTTTGAAATATTCTTTTAGGATACTTTATCACCAAATTAGGTGTAGAGTGATTGGAGTGTAAACAACTTTGGTGTAAAAGATTCTTGAAATATTCCTTTTTACATCAAATTTGGTGTAAAATTTTAGTGCAATGCCATCTCCAACCATTACATTAAAATTCATCCTTTGATGATGAGAATGATATATGAGAAATACTGGCATTAGTACTGATGGTTGTAGATAAATATGGTGAAGGGTTCGATGATGAATCTGCTAATGATTCATTGTTTTATATAGTTTTTTTTGACAAACATTGTTTTATATAGTAAATAATTCATTTTATGTTTTATCTCATTTGTCTCTACACAAAATCTAACTCTATCTCTTCACAATCGTTATATCATATTGCATTCATCTTAACCGTTCATTTGGATTTCTTATCTTTTCCACACAATATCCAAGACAAGATAAGGAATCTCTTCACAATTATTGGATTAGATTGTGTTTATCTTAACCGTTCATTGGTATTCTTATCTTTTCCATCTAATAACCAAGACAAGATAAGAAATCTAACTTTATCTCAACGCAACCATTAGATAGTTGATTTGTTATCCTTATTTCTTTCACATAATATCTCTACAAATAGTTGATTTGTTCTACCAAATTGAATCATCATTTTATACAACACTCTTTGAAACCTATCAAAAAAATGGCAAGTTTAAATTTAGATAAAAAACCTTCGAATACATCTTGAAGTGCATCATATTCAGTTAAAGAAAATCGATTTTTATGACATATATATCTTAATGTTTCACAAGTCTCAATTATTGGTAGAAAATAATTTATGACTCAGTTTTGGTCTCGTATCACAACCGAATATTATCAAATGCTATCAAATCATATCACCACTGTTCGACTTTGGAGATCTCTATAAGCTCAATGACAAACCATAATGGCAACTGTTAGAAAATTAAGAAGATTTGTTCAACAAATTGAAAACTTGAATCTAAGTGGTGCTTTTAAACAAGATATTGTAAGTACTTTATTTATTTATTTTTACCTTATATGAATTTAAGTACATTTTATTATACCTTAAAATTTAACTGAAGTTATAATGTTGTATTGTAGTTTAAGAAAGCAAAATGTTTACTCATTCAAGATCCAAATTTTCAAAAAGGTTTCAAATTTGATCATGTATGACCAATCTTAAAAAATATAAAGATATGCTGATACTAGTAAAGGGAAAACTCCTGATCATCGAAAGGATCTAACTACAATGAAATGTCACAGTTTAAATCTCAAATGTCAGATAAGTTAATATGATTATCATCATTTTGTATGGAATTAAAAAATGATTATGAAGCTGAAGACGAATTTAATAAACAAAATGATGCAACTAATCATCCTATTTGGAGAAAGAAAGAAAAAAAGAAAAAGGAATAAAATGACGAATTGAAAAAAGATTTTATGTCTATGAGTAAAGAAATCAAATGAATGTTTCATGACAGTCATTCTCTTCTCGAAAAGAATTATGAACTTCAGTTTTTACGCGTTCAAAATGAGGCAAACAAAATTAGAGTTACGAAAAAGATAGGAAAAGAATATAATTTTATGCAAAGATCTGGATTTCATCAAAGATCCAGTAATACGTGAGACTTTAAAAAATGAACAAACTAAAATTTGTGCAAAAAGAGCTAAAGAAGGAGAATCTCAAGGAGAAGTTGACATATCTAGTGACTTTAGTTAATATCTTGATTTTGGAGAAAATGTGGATAACCTTCTAAATTATTAATTATTTATGTTAATTTAATATTCTTAAGTGTTTTAATTTTCTTTTAATTTGGTTGTTTTAATTTTAATTTAATTGTAATCTCAAGTCCAGTTGTAGTTGTAATTTATTTTAGTTTGGTTGTAATTTGAAGCATTTTGTTGGGTTTTAATTTTTTTTAAAAATCAATATTGTGGTTTATTTTAATTTTAAATTTATGTTCATTTTATTTTAAATTTACTTTTTATTCTTAAATTATTTTATTAATGAATTTATATCACTTATAAATAAGAATTATAAATAAATTTAATATTATATCCAATATTAGTATCATGGTAAAGGTCTCAATAAGATATTTGTAATGATATATTTTGTGTAAAGTAATATATATTTTAAATTTAATTACTTAACAAATTATATAAATATATCAAAATGTGAGAAGAGCATAAAAGAAATATGTGAATAAAAAAAGTCAAAGATGTCATTTTACAACTTTTGATGCATAAATCGTAACACACCAAATTTAGCGTGTTATTGTTAATTACACCAAAATGGTAGTCTTGGGAATTCAACTTTAGTGAATTGGTTGGAGTGGATTCAACACACCAAATTTGGCATTTTAGTGTGTTGGTTGGAGATGGCTTTAAAGTCTGCAGTATACAAGAAAAGAATTCAAAGGAACTCCGGTCTCCAAATTTTCATGTTTCAAGGATCAGGTTAGTTATATAAAATTTGCTAGAGTCGATGGCTGGGAAAGAACTAAAGAAACTTTGTGTTGATGCAATTTTCTCTTGAGCTACAAAACAAAAACTTATGATTAGACAGGATAGCTACATTTGCAATCTTGTAATTGTTCCAGTGCTATTTACATTTCTCTTTCATTTTATTACATCTCTGACGATACATTTCCACTTAAATATTAACTATGAAGGTAAAGTTTTTGAAGGATATGAAGATAGGAAAACTTGCCACAAAGACTCACTCGCTTGGAGTTGCTTTTGTCGAGTTTTCAGAGCACCAGTATGCTCTTGTCGCCTTGAGAGTTTGAAATAAGAATCTTGGTGATGTATTCTATTTGTTGTTTAATCATAAGCCCAATAAGTGGATTTTTTTTATAACTTAAATGCAATCTTTAGTTGTACGTGGAAACTTTTGGTTTAGAACATCAACCTGTTGTGGAATTTGCTCTTGATACGTCCAAACACTGGTGTGCTTGGTTTATTGGGGGAATGATAATATGAATTATAACGAATACAATACGGAATGGAAATATATATGACTTTCATTTTTTACTATATTTAGGGGGTAAAGAGTATTGCCCTAAAAGGGGATATAAAATATTATTCATCCAATCATAATATATTACCAATAATCTTTTTTCATTCCTTACCCATTCTTTTCTTTATATACTAACTAACCAAGCACCTCCGAAGTTACAAAAACTAAGCAATGAAGACCACAGGTGAAAACCCATGGTTTAGGGAGTAAAGAAAATGATTCTTCACAGAGGCTAAACGTATTTCCCACAAAACATGAGAAATATAAGAAAAGAAAGCACAGAGTTGAGGATACATCAGGGAAGAACTATGAACCAAGTAAAAGAGTAGCATGGAAAATGTGATTTCTCATGCAGATTTCTTTGAAAATCTAAAAAGTAAAAAGAAATAAAAGAGCAACTTAGAAGTGAGAACAAAACAATCACTAGAAGATAAATCAAAAGGCAAAATACTTGGGTGAATCAAAATGGCAAGGCTAAAAAGTCAGGTTAAAATGACATCATAGTTGTGTTGAAAATTTTAATGGAATTATATATATAATATTAACAATTATATATTATAGACTATTATAAGATTTACTCTAAGAGAAAAGTGTTTTGTTAAGGTTTCAATTAATGAACTTAAATAATCTAATTAAATATATGTACTTAATTTATGATTGACAAATTTAAAATAAGCAGTATATGTATAAATAAGTGATTATAGTCTTCAGAAAACATTAGGGTTTCTTTTTTGATATCTCATTGTTAGAAAATGTAGATAATCTATACCTTTCTCTTGGAAGGTTAAAAGCCAAAAGGAGTCACATGAACTCTACTATGCCTATTTCTATATATTCAAGTACGCTTTTTCAATTAAATTTATTTTTGGTAATTTAATACAATTAATTTGTGTTCATATTATAAAATTTGTATTAGATCTAATAAGATGTATCAAAGCTTGTATTATATTGTGTTATTGAGACTAAGTTTACTTTTATGTTTATAATTTTTTATCCTTAAGATTTATATAGTTTTAATTTCGCTAAGTACCGATCTAGAGTATGGTTTTGCATATGATAAATAAATTGACGATGTACAATAACCATAATGGCTGTGGGATCTTGTTTAACATCTAAAAGACAAGGCTGGCAGAATATCGACAACATCAAAGACCTTAAAGAAGGAACAGAAAAATTGTTAGAATTCTTGAAAAAAAGATCTCCTAGAGCAAAGAAGTCATATAAATGTTATCTTTATAGAAAACTTGGACATTATGTTAAAACATTCTAGGATATTGGCTTAATATTGGTCATAGGTATGCTAGATAAGAAAACAAACCCTTTATAATGGATACAAAATATCTCAAGGCCTGCCTCTTAAAATACTATTTTAAAGTTATCCTTTAATATGACCTTAATAGGATCATATAGTCTAATATTTGTTAATACACAAGATTAATCTTAAAGAGGCAAGTGTAGAACATACTCATAACTAACTACGTGTAAAAGCGATACTATTGATGACTCAAGCTTTCAGGAGAGAAGGATGTTTAGAAGGAGGCTATGGAGGAATAACTAGTGTTATTTCTGTTTTTCCCTATTGCCTTTAACAAAAGGTAACTATTTGCTTATATAAACATAAAGTAAAATAATTTGGTTTAGTAGAGCTGTCGTCATATTGTGTGGGTCCATATACATAGAGACATGTAATAATACAAAGACATTATAATAACTTACTGATAAATACTTAGTGGACACACATTATGGAGCAATACACAAAATAATCATATACGGTGAAGGCCTACTTTATTTTGATGGTGGATCCTACTTATTCTTCCATTGGATAGGCTCATCCAATGGATACAGATTCTCTTCATCATCTGTGATATGTCTATATTTTTTGAAGAGATGCTCATAATCTTCTTCGTTGAACTCGTGTATAACTTCATCAAGATCTTAGGAATCTTGGATGTATGAGGGGAGAGATTGAGATGGTCCTTAAAAAGATAAACTAAAGGTTGGGTCAATCCATCCTTCTAGGAAATCTATTTCTATCATTATGCTCTAGGGCAAGGCCCAAGGGAGGTACATTTAATATGAGAATGCTATTTAGGAAAATTATTAAGATCATATAAGAACATCTTAAGACTCTTCATGACCATGTCTTTATGTTTAGGCCATCAAAGAGAAGTATGCCAGAGGTGTGCTTGGTTAGGTGTGTAGATGAAACCATCTTTTATTAGGCTAAAGGCCTATTAAGCACAAAAAAGCAATGTATGTTTTGTTTGTTTAATAGAATGTCCCATAATCTACATTGATTAGTGACTTGGGATAACTCCTTTCTTTAGCACATTAATAGTAAATACCATTATAAAAAAGTCTATAAGGAAAAAGATTCATTGTTGCAATAAAAGTTGCGAATATCGTACGAGACTTGGTATCGAATTGAGTTCTGGTATAGTACTGTATCGATGCTGGTCAATACTGGGTACCGTTTCGAGTAATTTTTTAAATTTATGAAATAGTCCCCGATTTTTTTAAAATTTGCAAAATAGTCCATTGGTATATTGTACAGTTGTACTGTTTACTTTATAAGTTTATATCAACCATGTCTCTAAAAATTATAATAATAAATAATAATCACAATTAATATGAAATAACAATAATTTTAAATATTTCACATATAAATGATAACCATAATTAATATTAAAAATACGATCATCATCATACAAATATAAAATTAAGAATAATACAAAGTATTTAAAATATTACAATAATACAATTTCATTATATAATAAATAATAATTACATAAAAATCCAATAAAAAGAACAATAAATATCCTTAACTCTCAAACTATTATAATTTATGTTAAGAGTTTGTAACGAGGAAACAATCAAGTAGAAGTTAACCTGAAATAAAAACATTTACAACTACATTACATATAGAATTTAACATATACATCAAATATAAGTAAAATTAAAATAAAAGAAAAAAAACTTGGAATGAAATTCAATCGTTTACTAGAGGATACCCGCTATAACTGCACTGACCCCAGTTATCATTTGGTACAAAATTTTCATCATTAAGAGGAGTTTCATCATCATTATCATTCAAATTTAATGCATAAAATGACATGTCAATGCTTTCCCATTCAAGATTATCTTCCAAGTCATTGACATTTACCAAATTCGATTCTTCAGAAATCCAATCCACCAAAAGATCAATATTATCAATAGAAATTGGATTAGTTAAACTACTTATACTATTGATACTCCTAGTAAATAATAAAATTTAATTATTAGAAAATTAAAAGAAATCATATCGAAATTAATAATGATAATAACATACTTTTATCAAAACTTTATATTGTAATGAATGAAAACTAAGGCATTCAACCTTTTATGCTTTAATATATTCCTTTTCTTGGAGTAGATAAATTCAAATGTGCTCCAGTTTCTTTCATAGCCTGTTGCAATAAATAAAATAAAGTGATAATTAATTTTCAACAAATAAGAACAAGAAAATAACTAATACTTGGAGAAAGTTTTCCTCATTGTCAAATAGCAATCGACATTCCAAATCCCCATAAGACAACTTATAAAGTTCCATTTGTGAGCTTAAGGGATCTTACATTGTGTCAATGCTAACAATTATTGTAATAATAAAAAGCATTCCTCTATTAACTTCAGCTTGCTTAGTAAGATCCAGTCTAAAATAGACACTATGATTCAAAAACGCTCCAGCTATAAACAACGGAGAAGAAAGTTGTCTTTCCCTTCTCTTATTAATGATTAAAAGATATAGTGTGTACAAAGAAGGCCTATGTTTCAGATTGGACTTGATTGCTTCCATCACTCTCTTTGTGGCATAAAAAAAACCCATTGTTGGTTTTTCTTCACTATCAGCCAAGCGAAACACCCTACCAAAGGCTCACAAACTCGAATAACAAATTGGCACCAAGACCAAAATTCTTTATCTTCCAATATAATTTTACAAACATCTGGAAGTGCATCCCACAAGAGTGGCGTGCCCTCACTTGGAAACCATCTAAAAACAAATGCATTTCTCCTATTTCAGAACAGTTTTTGGGAAACCTCCAGCCGAAATTACAAATTGACTTCTTAAGAACGTTTGTTTCCCTTTGTCTTAAGTTTTTAATGATACCAAACTCATTCAATTTGGTTCAAAAAATCACTTCATTTGGAGGTCAGACGAAGAAGTTATTTCCAAAGGAATCAAACATGATTTTTGCCCTAAACCACATTGTATCTGTTTCGGGACAATTAACATAACTTTCAGTAGAGTTATCAGATTAAAGTCATTCGTAGACAAATTGAAAGAGGACTTCAATATATACAACTTTCATGAAGGCCTTAAAGGTAGATTCTATAGTCTAGAGGATCAAAATTGGACCGGACGATAGGGTAGACGATTCAGTCTATAGTGGACTAGATGATAGGGTAGATGAATTGGGAAAATTGACATAACTTTCTCTATAGATGTCAGATCAAGGTTATTATTGGACGATTTAAAAGAGGACTTCAATGTCTACAACTTTTATGAAGACCTTAAAGGTAGATTCTATCTTCCAGAGGGTCAAAATTGGACCAGACGATAGCATAGATGATTCAGTCTACAGTAGACCAGATGATAGGGTAGACGAATTGGGAAAATTGGCATAACTTTCTCTAGAGACATCAAATTAAGGTCATTCTTGGACAATTTGAAAGAGGACTTCAAGATCTACAAATTTGATGAAGACTTAAGCGTATATTCTATCATTTAGAGGGTCAAAATTGGACCAGACCATAGTGTAGATGATTCAGTCTATAGTGGACCAGATGATAGGGTAGACTAATTGGGAAAATTGACATAACTTTCTCTATAGATGTCGGATCAATGTCATTCATAGATGGTTTGAAGGAGGATTTTAAGATCTATAACTTTCATGAAGACTTGAAGGTATATTCTATTGTCTAGAGGGTTAAAATTGGACCAAACCATGGGATAGACGGTTCAGTCTACAGTGGACCAGACAATAAGGTAGACGAATTGGGAAAATTGACATAACTTTCTCTAGAGACATCAGATTAAGATTATTCTTAGACAATTTGAAAGAGGACTTCAATATCTACAACTTTCATGAAGGTTTTGAAGGTAGATTCTATCGTTTAGAGGGTTAAAATTGGATCAGATGATAGGGTAGACGATTCGGTCTATAGTGGACCAGACGATAGAAGGTGAACAGTACCCATAAGGCATATACGAAGTTTATGAACAGTGCATAGAAGAAGTTTCAGTCGACACTCCTAAGCATCTCCACTTATAAGGATCATAACTTTGGACTCCGATGCCTAAAAATTTCGTACTATATATCGTTGGAAAGTTAGAAAGATAATCTACAACTTTCTTTAAGGCATCTTTGCCTAAATTAGCCTAGATTAATCCAGATTTTCTCCCAAAGTCAGAACACGAAATTTTCCCTTATGAAAACTTGAAAATGCAATGTACAAACTTGAGAGGGTCATGAGCAAAAATGCATTCATATTCCATTTGCATCAAAAGATAAGAGTTTTACAAATCTTTAGTGGGCATTTCAAGCCACAAATACATTAATATCTCAAAATCCCAAAATACAAAAGATACAAGAAAAATAATTTGCTCAAAATGCAACTAAGGCCTTGTTTTACAAGATTAACTTCAAATACAAAATAAACAAAGATCGGAGTGATGCCTTGACCCTTGAATACTCGATATCTTGCTCATCACCTGGATATAGGGAGGAGAATGTGGGTGAGCGTAAAGCTCGTAGATAACAATTTTATAATCGGTAACATGCAAAACCATTTATGAAATCACTTCTATCGCAAAAATTCACATTTATGCAAATTATGTATGCATCACTCTTGTCAACTTATCATGAGCACATAAGCATATCAAAATGGTTCGGGGGGATCCAAAAGCAGAACGTACTACACATTTCCACATAATGGTCTTGCGTAGTCGTGAACTTATGGGAGTTCATAAAGGAGCTCCATGCCACTAGCGGGCAAGCGGGAGAAGCCTTTCGTCAAAGTGCACTTGACTTAACTTAGGGGGCCACCACAAACTCACATAACATGTATTTCATGACTTGTAAAACATATTACCCAAAAGGCCCATTTCGAAAACTTGATTTCTTAAGTTTGATATCCTTTAAAAAAATCATTTTCATAAATCAAACAAAATTCACATGTAAAATATACAGCACATTCTCAAAGCATTCAAAGAACAATAAATGCACATTTTAGAAGTAGTTGAAATCATTTATTTCCATTTCTTGAAAGAGACTTTAATAGCTCATTACTTAATTAAAAAAATGTAACCCACCTTAATTCCTTGCTTAGAACTTGCTCAAATGTGCCTCTCCTCTTGCTCCTCTTGTCTTTCTTGATTCCCTTTTCATAGGCAAAAATCCCAACTTCAATAGGATTACAAAGATTGAAACTCACAAAACATATTCAATGAAATTGTTTCTAGAAAAGTTAAACCCATGCATTTTTTAAGCTTCATGAACCAAAACCGTTCCAAAATTCCAAAAGATTAAGTAAGACCTTACCTTGAATCTTCACCAAATGAAGAGATTATTGGCTCAAATGGAAGCTCTTATCTTCCTCTATCTTTTTTCCTTCTTGCTTAACCTTAAAATCTCTCTAGAAAGCTTAGAAAAGATTAAACCCTAGCTCAACTCTCTTCTTTTCTCTCAAACCATTGAAACCTCACTTCCTCTCTTATTGTCTTCGTATTTTCTCTCGTTCCTTCTCTATTTTTGTTTTTCTTCCTTCTTAAGAGCAAGACCACTCTTCTTTTTCCCATTCTACCCTTAATGAGCATAAAATGTCTACTTTGCCCTCCATTTACGCCTTATGTATATTTAAACTTAAGTGACTTGCCAACTTTGCCCTTTATGCATTCTTACCACTTCAATTTAATGAACCCATGTCTACTAAATTTGACACAAAGTAATAACTCCAAAAATAATTAATCTAACAAAACCTAAAAATTTTTTTAAATCGTGTGTAATTAAAGAAAAAATTCTGGGGCCAACAGATTAAATAGAGATATACTGATTTATGGTTATACTTAGTGATCATAATATGAATTAATTTGCTCTTCTCAAAAAGATTTATTCAATATAATATAATTATTGTGAAAGACCACTAGGACAACTTGATGATGTTACCCGATATTCTAAAGAAGATTTATTTAACAAGTTATTGTGGTAGACTATCACAACACCTAGATAATGTGGCCCGATCTTGTAAGGAATAAACAAAATTCTCTTTTGATATTTTATACTGTTATATAGGTAATTTATAAGAGAATCTATAATATGGTGTAACTAGTGGGATCGACATTAAACGAGTTAGATCATATTTCAATTTTCTGTAGTCAGATTTTGTAATTTTACAAATTTAAAGAATAATAATTGTGTCTTCTAATTAAAATAGTACAATACTCTTTCACTATTCATATAAGATTCACGAGATTCTATTGAATTATTTTATATTCTCTTACAATTGACGTTTAATTTATATAAATCTATGGTATGGTCGGTTTATATTAGTTTCTTTTAAGGACTTGCGAAATGAGTTAGACTTAATGAGTTAGAGTTCTAAAGGTTTATCCTCGCGATAATTCTTCCATCTTCACATAAATTTTATCCCTCTAAATTACTTTAGGAGAGGAAGATAGAGAATTGATTTTGCTAGATCGTTAGGTATGACGTAACAAAATAGATAAAATGTATGTAATTTAGACCAAGCACTGCATTACAGCTAAAAGAATTTAACTTAAAAATATAACTAAATTGGTATTTCAGTACATTTTGTCGCTATTATTGAGAACAATTTTATTTTTTTTAAAAATAGTGTGTTAAGTTTTTAGTACAAGATAATGAAGACTCATTCAAATTTTAAGGGTCCGGTAGAACCAAAACATAATTGGAGTAGAGTAAGTGCAACCTAACAAAGGATTTCTTCCCCTACAGAACTGATGGAAACACACCGTCGACAAATATTTTACTAAAAATTAGCTCATCAAAACACACAATGGTAAGTTTTTTTATTATAATATTGGATGACAAGGTCAGCGACTCAAAATCTTTCACATGTTGTTCCTTAAATCAAGCTAATTAGAACCAGAAAAGATAAAACAAAAGTGATAAAGTTGAAAGGAAAACTCGAAAGCAGAAGAAGATGAATAAGAAAAAGAGATCAAGGCTCCTTGATACGTTCTCTTTAACCTATGACAGTTCATGCTACGTGGAGTTCATTAGTGGGCCAAGTGGAACGTGATTTTAAGGTTGCATAAAGTATGCAACATGTAGCTAGGAAGTATTGTTGCTATTTGCTTCTATTTTGTTGTTTACCATAAGAATTGGTCTTTATGATTTGTTTATGTTTCTTGTTTTCTAGGCCAATATGAGTAGTGGATTAGATACTTAGGGTGCAAGCTTATTTGTTTCCTAGATGATTTGGATTGTTATAAATAGGTGCTGAATATTCAATGAAAGGGACACCAATTAAAACAAATCCTTTCCTATTCTGATTATATCTTTCTCTTTTCCTAAAAAATCTAATCTATATCAAATCAACGTGCATATCATTTTTGGTATTAGAGCTCTCGATCCTATGGAGACTCAGACCAAGACAAATGCTGAGCTTAAGAATGAATTGTCTAAATTCATGACAAGACAAGAAGCTATCTCACATTGTCAAGAGGCCAATCTCAACTAGGTTAATGCTAAGTATGACAACTTGAGTGCAATGGTTCAGAGTTTAATGACTGAGACACAGGCCACTCGAAAATCCAATAATTCTCTCCGATGCTAGAGGGAGGACAGTCGCTCACACGCTGCTAAATCATCTAACCCTGATGCAGATGAAACTTCCATAAAGATCTCATTCCCCAAGTTCGATGGGGAAGACCCACAAGGTTGGTTATTTCATGTTACTCAGTATTTTGACTACTAAAACACTCCATTAGAAAGGAGGGTGCATTTAGCTTCAATTCATTTGGAGAAACTAGCACTCCAGTGGTACCAATGGTACATTAAGTTTTGTGGATCTCTTTCTTAGGATCAGTTATCCCGAGCAGTCTTGATGCGTTTTAGACCCTCAAACTATAAAGACCCAGCTAAGACTGTCACATCTCAAGCAAGAATCATCTGTGGCAGCCTACCAGTAGGCGCTTGAATGTCTCTCTCAACGTGTTAACGGGTTACCCAAATCCTACCTTGTTAGCAAATTTATAGCCAGACTTAGAAGTTATATACAACTAGATGTAAAGTTAAACAAGCCTAGGACTCTTGTAGATGCATTCAGCGCTGCTAAGATTGTTGAAGAAAAATTTTCCAACCCTCTGAAGATCGTTTTCCCGTCACGTCAGAATACTTACCCACCAAAGTCACCAAGTTCCACTCCTAGCTTATTGGGACCATCTCCACAGACAAGCACATCTCCAACCATGCCAAGTGGTCTTTAACGTCAAGAAGCTCAAGAACGTAGGGAAAAAGGATTGTGTTTTTACTGTGATGAGAACTTCGTTCCAGGGCATCGATGTATTAAGCTGTAGCTCTTCATGATTGAAGATGATTCCCACATCCAATCCATTAATGAAGATACCGGTGAAGATGGTGAAGGAGACACAAATGGAACCCCGGAGATTTCTTTCCATGCTATTACCAGCGCTCACCATCCCTAATCTATTCAACTGAAAGGAAGGCTCGGCAGTAAGGATTACGTGGTCTTGATAGATGGAGGCAGCACGCACAACTTTATTGTTCAACAGGTTGTCACTAAGTTTAGTCTACCCATGTAAACAACTCCATAATTTTGCATCATTGTGGCCAATACGAATCGTGTAGAATGCTCCCAAATCTGTCGTGGTGTGCATTTGACTATTCAAGGACACCAGGTAGTCACTAATTTCTTTGTAATGCCAATTTTTGATGTCCCGTTATTTTGGAAGTCAAATGGTCGAAGACTTTTGGGCCCATTGTAACTGATTACTCCAAATTACAAATGTCCTTCACACTAGATGTGCTTCGTTACACTTTTAATGGCCTAGATCCATAAGCATTAAAAGTTCTGAATGATGAGGAAACTAGTCAACTATTTTCTAGCTCAATGGGACATGATTTCTTCAGCCAGTTGGTTTTAACCGAATCAGAGAGAAAAGATCACGATAACTATCCATCCGATTTGCCCGACCTCCTTCAAGCCTACAAAAGCGTCTTTCAGGTACCAACCACTCTGCCACCTCATCATTCCCATAATCATTATATACCGCCAGTAGAAGGTACTCAACCAGTGAATGTGAGACCATACCAATACCCACACTATCAAAAAGCATAAATTGAATGACAAGTAAGATAGTGCTTAGCTTTAGGATTAATTCGACCCAGTCGGAGTCCTTTTTCTTTGTCGATCTTATTTGAACGTAAGGCTAGTGGGGAGTGGAGGTTTTGTATAGACTATCAGGCTCCCAATTCAATCACCATCAAAGACAAGTATCCATTCTCGGTGATTGAGGAATTAATGGATGAACTCTACGGTGCCATTTTCTTTACTAAAATCAGATCAGGGTCCATGATGATGAGATTCCCAAGACAACATTCCGAACCTATGATGGTCATTATGAATTCCTCATAATGCCATTCGGCTTAACGAATGCGCCTTCCACTTTCCAAGGACTCAGGAATGAGATTTTTCATCCCTACCTATGAAAATTCATTCTTGTTTTTTTAACAACATTCTCATATATTCCAAGACTTGGGAAGATCATCTGCGCCATTTAGAAGTGGTATTATCCATCCTCAATCACCATTAGCTTTTTGCTTAACAAAGCAAATGTGTATTTGGATTCCAGAAGGTCCAATATTTGTGCCACACAATTTATGTTGCTAGGGTGGAGCCGGATCCTTCCAAAGTTCAAGCAGTGAAAGGATGGCCTACTCCCACATATGTTAAAGAGGTACATGGATTTCTCGGTTTAGCAGGATATTACCAAAAGTTCATTCAGCATTATGGGACTATTGCCCCTCCCTTTCATTACCTTTTGAGTAAAGAGGGATTCTCATGGACTAAAGAAATCAAATTGGCCTTCCATCGTTTAAAGGAGACGTTAATGTGCGCACCTGTGCTCCGTTCACTCGAATTTACCCAGTCATTCGTGATTGAGTGCGAAGCTTATGGATATGGAATTGGAGCCATGCTAATTCAAGAGCAACATCCTATTGCTTATCATAGTGAATTCTTGAAGGGGCCATGATCCACGATTTGTATTTGGGTTATTCCTTTGGAAACTGAATAAAAAATTTAATTTCAAGGATTGCAATATAGAGTGCAACCTCGGGTCGTCTCACTTAATTGGAACCTAGCGCAAATGATCTAAGCTAGCATATTTGTGAAGAAATGCAAACTAAATTGTTTTAAAGGGGGTTTTGGATCATTGACAAAACTTAACTAAATTGACTAATTGAAAGAAAAGTGTATAAAAGATATTTTTGGATTTTTGGGAAAGAAAATTAAAAACTCAAACGATGATCAAGTTGATAAAATCCTCTTGAAAACGAGCTTTGGTTATCATAGTTCAAAACAAATCTTTTTGGGAGCAAAGATCACTAAGTTTCCAAATGAAGAACCCTAAAGAACTCTTTAAGTCTAAGGTTTTAATCAATGAACTCCATTTCTTAAAACCTTGTTAAAAGCATCTTAGTGTGTGTTAATGGATGATCTAATGCAAGTGGTCAATTTGGATCAAGCATAATCTCAATATCAAACACAACTAGGTAGATAAAAGAGAGTTAACACAATCACCAAAAAGACATATATGAGACTTCATATATTAAGCATCCAAGTTCTACATAAACAAATCCATAACACAATACATTGTTTAACAATTGATTAAACTCTAATCAAGGAAATCTAACTACAAGGTGTCAATCCTAACTCAGGAGTTCATAACAGTGTAGTTAAACACGACAATGTAAAAACTACTCCCCTTTGAAGCCCATCGAACTCAAGCCATCGCTACATCTTCATGAGAAAATGGTGCTTAGCCAAGCATCACTTTGGGAACCCTAACAACTATAAGCACACCGATACCATCCATGGCAACAACAACAAATGATGATGGCGACGATGAAAAATGGATAGAATTGATGGATGAAGGTTAAGAGTGAGAGGTATGAGTGTCAACTGTGATGTCGAGAGTGTCTCGATGTATCTCCATGGTGTCTGCTGTAACCTAATTTGGTAGGTTTTTAAGTGATGGATCGGTGGGTCGGTTCAAACAGTGAGGGATTTTGCTAAATACAGTTCGGGTTTTCGACGGTTCGCCGCGGTGTACTTTTCCCGAAAGGTTTTTTCTTTTTGTTGGATTCTTCACCGTGGCGAAATAATTAATTTTTGCCGCGGCGAACTTTTCCCAAAAGTTCAGCCCGGATTCTTCATACTTCGCCGCAGTGACAGGTCTGCTTTGCCGTGGCGAAAGTCCTGTAGTGCCTTTGCGCTTGTTGGCTTCATTTCAGCATATTGACTCCTTTCTCCTTGAGGTTCCTACAATCAATAATAGCAATTTGCAGTATCAATTTTTCTCAGAAAATTAATAGTGCAATTAATATCAATTTGTAACAATTTTTACTATCAAATTGCATAAAATACAAGTACACACTCAAGGATTAATTTAAGCACAAAATCAAAAATTAGGAGTCAAAAAGTATATTAAAAGCCATGAAAGTGTCGCCAATTTATATAGTAAGCTTGGGCTCAATCATGCATCCTCCACCTCTTGCTTGATCCATGCAACCGTATCACCTAAAAATACTAGTTTATAATATGTTTCTTTCTTATGAAAGAAGTAGTCAATCTTATAAACTAAAGTATAAAGATACTTAAATAAATCTATGGGTACTTGTTAGATAATAAGTTCACTAAACTAACTCTATATGAGAAATTCATTTGTTACATTGCTTGTATGTCTATAGAAATTCTCTTTGTAATGATTATATAAGTGATTATTTGACTTGAGATTTCCAAAGTTATCTAATATATGAATTGCTTTATTTTGATACTATTTATGACTAATTATTATAGTCAAGGGAAGTTTAATCAATAGTCATTGAATATAGGATAAACTATATAGAGGTAGTTAAGTGATCAATATATGATTCAGTATCTTAAAGTGATTAGGAAAAATATTTCACTGTTCTTGATTAGTATTAGTGTGGAAGATGTTGATTTGTAGGTTACTTAATGAATGATTTTTTAATTGGTTTTGGACATGAATTTGATGTGGATCAAATTGAGGCATGAATAAGGTGCAATTGAAGTGGGATTGATGGACTATAGTGAAGGGGTGTTAAAGGTGTATGAAAAAGTTAAGTTTTGGAAGCGGTTTGAAGGTTGTTGGTGGTTCACTCATCCCACGATCGTGGGAATTATAGGGCATATTCCCATAGTTGTGGAAAAGGGTTAGGAAGGTGAAAAACTTGGTTTTATGCAATTGTTGACATATATAAGGTTAGGGCACTTAGTAATGGTTTAATTGAACTTAATTGAGGTTGAAAATGAACCTAGATGTTGTTAGATTAATTGAGTAGAAGTTAATCTAGTTATGGAATATGAACCTAGATGTTGTTAGATTAATTGAGTAGAAGTTAATCTAGTTATGGAATATTAATTGAGGTAATAACTTAAAGGATATCTGATTAATTAATAATGTGTCTAATGTTAAAATGTATGGTATGTTCAAGATGAATGTGTTCTTAAGAAAACAAATGTGTTCCAAGGGTTTTATGTGATGTGAGTTGGATATGGATGTTTGTGATTTGGGAATTTGTATGATGTTATATAATATGTAATGAATTAATGTTTCATTGATTTAATGATACAAATGCTTATGTTTATAAGGCATATTGAGTTTGATCAAAACGGAGTGAATATGTTCAATTTAAGAAAAATGAAATAAAGATATATGTTATACACTACATTATTTGCTAGTGATTCTGAAATCTGAAATCTGAAATCTGAAATGGATTGTTTTAAAACTGCCAAATCCTAGTCATAGGTAAATAGGCATGTCTAGAAGGGTCTACAAGTGCTTTTATGATACTAAGATGTCTCCTGATATTTGACACAACAATGTCTTCTAATACTGAGACATGAGTCTCTCCTAGACTGTGATAGCAATCATGACATGTTCTATTCTAGTCCCGTTACCCGCTTATGTAAAAAGGATTAGTAGGCTAACCTACTTTGTATTCTGATATATGCTTAGTTCCGATGCAAATTAAGTTCTGGTCTGATACAAGTTAAATTCTGTTCTGATACAAGTTAAAGCTCTGATTTCACACAATTTATAAACTGATCTGACATACTTTATGTTATGATCTGAAAGAAACATGTCCTATTATGATATTTGTATATTCTCTTCTGAAATAATGAAATTCTGTTACGATGAATTATATTCTGTTATAAAGCAAGTAAGGTTTGGATTATTCTTTAAGTTGCACAATTAAAGATTGCTTATATTATGATTTGATTCAGTGTATGTGAATGCTAGATGACTGTCAAAAACAACCGCCATTATGTATCTTGTTTAGCTATTCCCCACTAAGCTATATACTTAACACAATGGTTTTGCCTCCGTGTAGATTCTGATAAGAAGGTTTGAGACCGGGACAAAGAAAACCACATTAGCCAAGAAGAATGTGTTCTGTTTAAAAGTCGGTTTTTTTAGCCTTTGTTAGTGTTTAAGTTTGTGTTATATTTCATTGTAATGAGACATTTTGTATATTTGTGGATAAGGTTTGTAATACCCTGTATCCTGTAAGTGATTTGTAATAACCTTTATACATGTTGGCTTTTGAAATTATGACGTGTTTGGATAAATACAATATGTTTGATATGTTCTATTTAAAAACAACTTTTAATGAAAGGTAATGTATATTGCTCGAGTTTATGACAATGCATGTAAGGGAATGTTTAGTATTTTTGGATTATTTTGGTTCTACTTTGTGTAACATCTGCATATCCTCCCTGGGGGTATGTAGGTGTTACATCATTTGGTTTCAGAGCATGATTTAGGCAATTCTGGTTTAACCAACACTTAGCTATTACTTGAGTGTAAGAGTTGTGTTTGGCCCTAATGCGATTTGTATCATGTTTTGGTTATAGAATTAAATATGAAAAAATTCTCACGTTGATGAGGTTGCTGAGAGTAATAATCCTGAGCAATGTCATCCATCTATATCTGGACCCTCTAGGGTGAATCGAGATGAAATTAGTTGTCCACCAAATCAGATATTGTGAAACCATCCATTCTCAGCATTGGTAATGTGGTAGTTAACATATCCCACGCATACGAAACTACCAAAATAAATGCCAAGTAACTAGTTATTTTAGAATGCTACTATTTGA
>JAOSBP010000206.1:32780675-32798798 GCA_027563825.1 Erythroxylum mucronatum
ATCCAAAACTCATCTAAGTATAATTTATACTTAGGTTTATGCCTCACTAAAATCATTAAAATCACAATTCATTTCTCATTGAATCACTTCAGATTTTTTCAAGACACCCCTTTCAGGTCTACTGTTCATGTTCAATCAGAGAGTGAAAATGAGGTAATTTGATCATACCCTCTTCTAGAAAAGTGTTCTTCTATATCCTAGCTTTCTATTGATACCAAAATCACTCAAGTTGGTTTAGTAATTTGGAAGATATGCCTCAAACATTATCGAGTTGTTCATATCCAAAAAAATGTACTATGCACATATTCCATCCAGAAATTCAACATCTTAGAGACTGAATCATAATTCAACTTCTTGAGACAATTGGTATGCCTATATCTCTAGTTTAATCCAAATCAAAAATTATCTTATTTGGAATCCTATAGATCCAGATATAATCAAACTACTGATGAGTGTTCAGTAAGATAATCCTATTTCACTTTTCCAACAGATTCCACATTTTGATTTGATCAACCTTTTTCAAATCAATTCAGAATGCTACAAAAAAAACTTTTTGGAGAGATAGAAAAATGTGTTAGAAATCTATTGGTTCAAAAACCACTTTATTTGGAGGTCAGATAACAAAGTTATGGCCGAAAGAATCAATTAAGGTTTTGTCCTCAATCAAATTGAACCTATTTTGGGACAACAGCCATAACTTTCTCTAGAGATAACGGATTAAGGTGTTCTTAGGTTGGTTTGAAAGAAGACTTCAAGAGCTACAACTTTCAAGAGACCTCGAAGACAAATTCTATCGTCTAGACTATCAAATTTGGACTAGAATATGTTCTAGTCAACATAAGACGAAGCAGAAAGTCAACCTAAGACAAAGGGTGAGACGAATTGAGAAAAACATACAAAGCACAAAGTAGACGAATCAAAAAGCAGACGAAGCAAAGAGTAGACGAAGCAAAGAGTAGATGAAGCAAAAAGCAGCCGAACAAAGTCAACTTAAGATGAAGCAAAGTCAACTTAAGACGATATGACGTCATCACAGACGATACGTCTCTACAGACGATGCATCTTCACAGACGATACATCTTTATAGACAATACATCTTTACTCCTGAGCATCTCCCTTTATAAGCACCATAACTTTCAATTCCAATGTCCAAAAATTACATACTTTATATCGTTAGAAAGACCTACAATTTCCATGAAGACAACTTTGTCAAAATCTCTCTAGATCAGTACAAAAAATTCACAGAAGTTTCAGATAAAAAATTCAACCTCCTAACTATTCATTCCCAGAAATTTCCAGACTTCATTTTTTAAAATCCATGTTTCCTCTCAACTTCCATTTAAACACTCATTCCTATCTCAGACCATCATTTTACAACTACTCTTCAACTAAAAAAAACATTTTCTTGATCATCTCTAAAGGATTCATCAACTCACGTATACACTTATATATTTATATATATACACAGTAAAGAAACAGATTATGTTTCACCTTTCCAAACTTTAATCTTCTACACTAACCCTATATACCATTTCAATGATATTTCTAACTCCAAAATCATTTTTACGTCATCTATGCACTAACAATCCATCAAAAACTAAATTAACACTATAACTCAAATTTTCATCTCATCAACAGTGTTCATGAATATATATATACGTAAGTGCCATGTTCCATGCAAATGACATTACTTCATCAATGTATTTCAAAAAAAATCCACAACTCTAACTAATTTATTTACTACTTACTTGTTGAAAACTCCAAAAGCTTCAACTATTTTCAAGCCCTAAACTTCATGCAAAGCACGTAATCTACTGTGAACATTAGCCTTCTTTTGGTTTTTCTTAAAGCAGAAGAAACAACTTACAAGGTGGGATTAGTATAGGAAAAAGGAAAAACACAGAAATCTCTTAGAAGGTGTTTGATGAAAAACTTTGTGTATTGGGAGGAAATTCGAAGAAGGTGATTATGAAGAAGTTATTTGGACAAAACTTAACCTTTCAACTCTCAGAGAACAATAACCAACTTCTAGCAAAAGTACAAGAAAAAACTTGACACTTGTCACTTTCCTATGATCTAAGCTCTAACCAAGTTTCTTTTGAACTAAATTTTTTAACTCCCATCTTTACAATCCAATTATCTCTAAATATCTTTTGATTTCTTTTTCTATTTTCCATAATACTCTATAAATTTCAAAATTCACCAAAATTCACAAATATATAATTCCACTAGTAAATAAAATTTCCAATATAAGTAAATTCCAAATTCACAAATTTCCCAAAAATCACAACTCAGTCCAATTATACCTGGAATTATTCATGAATGCATGTACAATTATTTTCATGTGCAACAATTTCACTATTCGTGTGTAGTGTATGACATATTATGCATGAGTATGAAAAATGCATTCCTAAGCTCTCATTGATTACTCACATTTATTATTCTAACCTCCCCGCAGATAATATGATGTTAAAGTGATCTAAAGTTTCAAGTTAATGGGCCTAAATCATCTAATTAAGTATAAGTTATTATATATGTAGAAACTCTAGTATTACATGTCTAACTTATGAAGGGAAAATTAAGAATAACTATTATACATATAAGTGGCTATGGTCCCTAAGAAAACATTAGGGTTTCTTTTATGATATCCTATTGTTAGAAAAAGGCAGACAACCAATACATTTCCTTTGGAAGGCCTTGGTAAAGAAAAAGAAAAGAGAGAGAGAGAGAACCAAAAAGAATAAAGAACACTTGGGAGGTGATTAAGTGCACAAACTTGATGTGCTGATTGAACTATATAGGTACAAGTATTAGTGTACTAGGGTCAGCACATAATGGAGAAAGACTAAACGGCAACGATTTTGGACACCATTTTTAGAATCAATTCAAGTAGATGTTCTGGGCAGTTAACTTGTTGATTACGCAGTTGTAGAATAACTCTTCCTACTTTTCCCAATGCAGCCTGCTGCTTGATACAGAGATTGCTTGCATGTTGATGTTGTGTGTTGGTTCTTTGATTTCCAAGGTGATGTTAACATAAGCATATATAGCGAAAAGGGTTTAATCTAAGTTTACTTGCCTATCACTTTACGTTGGCGCCGTAAATTCTCCATAATTACTTGTTATTCAAACATTGATGTTGTGATTAACGGTACTATGCATTTAAGGACAACCAAATTGCTTTGGGCTTACTTTTCATAGTATGAACGTTACGAAATCTAAGAGATAGATCTATCTTCTATTAATAATTGTCATGTGAAAATTACTATAGTAATTATATGCGATAGCTCAACGACGACAGTGACGTTTGATAAGAAAAGTCTGAAAAAGAGGCACAACAATGCTAAAAGCACCTCTGTTTTCGGTTTTTCCTTTGTAGTTGTAATGTTGTTGTGCGAATTCCACAACTTCACCGGTCTTTCTCTGCATTGTCCCTTTCTTATTTTAGTCGTCATTTGATGAATCGAGAAATACAAACTTCATAGCCATATCTCACAAATTCAGATTCTTTATTTAATATTATTCTGTCTTATAAAATTTCAGGCATTTATTTTACAGGACCCACATAAAATTTATGCGAAATTCACATAAATAAACGATTGAGATTTATTAGACACAATAACACACTATAATATTAGACAAAAAAAACTTGAACTCGTATCACACACCATGCCTAAAGTTTGGACTCGTCCCCTAAACATAACTTTTTAATTGCGGAGTCTTGTATGGGTATTTACTATTTGCCGTCTATTATGGTTGGTGGGTCACAACGAATGTCCATCTTTTTCTAAAAGCGCTTGTTGCCATACATGGACCAAGGTCGTAATTTTACTAGTAAACTAACAGAATCCTATGTAATAATAATATCACGTCTTTGCCCAAGCCTCACGCAAACTTCTTTGGCTCCCTATTGGTTATGGTGCACATATTAATGCTGTCAATACCTACTGAAACATGAACTTGTTTTATTTTATCTATTGGGGGAATTTTTTTATAATGAAAGTTAGGACACAATACGATGTGTTGACATGTTTTTGAGCAGTAATAGCTTGGAGGCACGAGGATTGCATCATCATATACACGCCAATAGTCTATGCATGTATAAGCATGAATTTGCAAACATATAATGTGTGATTTGATAAGAAAAGTATATCTTTACATGACCTTAACTTCACGTCATGTAGACTGTTATGAATATAGAATAATTATATCAAGAAAATTCAATCTCATTTAAGTAAATTAACTATTGTGTTCTATGGTCATCTCTCTAACGCACAGCTAACGCCCCAATAACATCGATCTTACAATTACTGTCTTCTACTTATAATCAAAGCTTTAATTCTAAAATAATGACTGGATGATTTCAAAGACTATGTAAATGGATAGTTTTTTTCTTTCAACATATTCTGTTCTGAACAAACGTCAGTATTATGTTTTGTTCAGTCAGCAACTTTTTATCAAAACTCCTGAACTGAACACTGTGTTATGCATAGAATCCAACTTTACCATCTCATAACTCTTTTTCTTTGCTCACTCTCAGTTTATTTACCTGCAACTGCAAATAGTCACACAGGCCAACTGTGAACACTTCATGACAAATAAAACTTTGTCTTACCTTCATGAGCGATCCACTCCTTTGATTCTCTTTCTTCCCACATGTTTCATCTTTTCTTTTCCTCACTTCCCTTAAACCTCTTTTACTTTGTCACTCTCTCTCTCTCTCGAAACAAAAGAAAAAATGGAAGCTAGCTCAGTTACCATGCGGCTTGCTCTCTGTACAGTCTTACTATGTTTAGGTCTCCAGTTGACAAAGTGTGATGTTACCTATGACAGGAAAGCTCTGATCATTAACGGGCAGAGAAGAATTCTCTTCTCTGGCTCCATTCATTATCCCAGAAGCACTCCTGAGGTTAACTCTTCCTCTTTTTGTTTTCATGAAATATTATCAGCAATGTAAGGTTTTAGTGCATTTATGGCCATGCGACCATCTTGATGCTATGTAGCTACAAAATGCAGATGTGGGAAGGACTTATACAGAAAGCTAAAGATGGTGGTTTGGATGCCATTGACACTTACGTTTTTTGGAACCTCCACGAACCTTCTCCAGGACATGTAACTTGCTTTATCTATTTGCTTTCTTCACTGTTTAACTTTGTTTAATCCTGTCGTGTTTCACTGTTTTCTTCACGACTAATTTAGTTTTCTGTTCGTGAATGATCGTTTAGTATAATTTTGAGGGGAGAAATGATTTGGTTCGGTTCATTAAGCTGGCTCACAGAGCTGGACTTTATGTGCACCTTCGCATTGGCCCTTACATATGTGGAGAGTGGAACTTTGGGTAATGAAGCAAACTCATTGTTGAGATTTTCAGTAGTTTTACTTTTTTGCTCTTCAAATTATCTTTCCCTTAACAATGTTTTATTTTTCTTCATTTGTTAGAGGGTTTCCAGTTTGGTTAAAGTATGTTCCTGGCATAAGCTTCAGGACAGATAATGAACCTTTCAAGGTCTCTCACTGCTTCCCTCTTCCTATGTGTGTCTGTGTGTTTGGAGGGTGTATTTCACAATGCTGAATTAAGAAAAGACTAGGAATTGGTTAAGTAATTATATCTGCAATGAGTATTATCTCTTTGAAATTCTTTAACAATAAGCACCACTTGTTTATGTGGATTTGTTCTTAGTATCTTACAGTCTCGATATTTATTGCAGCTTGCTATGCAAAAGTTCACTAATCGCATAGTCCAAATGATGAAGAATGAAAATATGTTTGCATCTCAAGGCGGGCCTATCATCCTCTCCCAGGTGTGCTTTCTGGTTCCCATGAATTTATTCTGCTCATTGATTTCACTCAGATTTATGACTTCACAGAAGTGCTTCAGAATTACAAAACTCAATGGCCTTCATTGCTTGCTAAACTTCTGCTGGATGCACTATGTTTGTTTTCATGATTTGTTTCCGTTCCATTGTGCAGATTGAGAATGAGTATGAGCCTGAAAGCAAGGCATTTGGTGCTGCAGGTCGTGCGTATATGACTTGGGCTGCTAATATGGCTGAATCAATGAAGACTGGAGTTCCATGGGTTATGTGCAAGGAATCTGATGCACCAGACCCTGTGGTGCACTTTTTCTTTAAGCTATTTGCATCTTATACATATTCTTTTCCTTTCTCTTATTAATATTTTCCTTCTCTTGCTCTTACTCTTTTATCTTTTTGCCTTGGGAACATCGGAGAGTTGTTTAGGTGCAGGCATAGAAATTAAGTCAGTTAGTACACATCAAACTACTTTTATCATTGAGTGGAAAAGAAAGAACTATAGGATTTTATAATTAGATTAAGCCTAACTTCAGTTTGACTACAAGGAAATGAGTATCTGAATCATGCCTGTGTTTCATTTGATAGATCAACACTTGCAATGGTTTTTACTGTGACTACTTCTCCCCAAATAAACCCCACAAACCTACAATATGGACTGAAGCTTGGAGTGGCTGGTGAGCTTGCATCTCCTATCACTTAGTCTCCAGTTTCCCTAGGAATTTAGTTGCCTTGTAACTTCGTTCTATAGGTTCACAGACTATGGAAGTCCAATTTACCAACGCCCCGTTGAGGATTTAGCATTTGCAGTTGCTCGGTTCATCAAGAAGGGAGGCTCTTTTGTCAACTATTACATGGTAAGTTTACAAAACTGCTTAAAATTTGGTTCAGCTCTTAATTCATTGTAGTAAATTTGTACCCAATACTCATTTTATGTACCGCGAGAAGGAAATGTCAACTGTTTCACTAATTACTTTTGTCTCTAATTATCAAAGATAAGAAAGGCAATCACAACTTGCTTTATTCTGACCTTGAATTTGAAGGAAACACGAGTATCTGAGCTGTACACCAGACAGAAGTTTAGGTCCTCGCGGGAACTCTACAACCTATCACTTAGTTTCTGCAGGATTTATTCCAGTAATATCACTTATTCATTGAGGGCTTCTGTTTCAGTTTCCTGAAAAAAACAACAAAAAAAAAAAAAACACAGAAGAAAGAGGGTACTGTAAACTAATTGCATGGATGGGGCATTTTGTCCACATCACTTGTGAAATGGGGCAGTCATTTGCAAAGAGAGTTCAATTATACAAGCCAATCTGATTCCTTTATTGTTCTTTATAGTATCATGGAGGAACCAACTTTGGAAGAACATCTGGAGGCCCTTTCATTACTACCAGCTACGACTATGATTCCCCCATTGATGAATATGGTGACTAGTCTAGATAAAATTTCAAAGTTAAACTAGTGTCTTTATTGGATTTCTCTAATAACGGTTTGGTCCTCCTGTGATAGGTCTGATTAGGCAACCCAAGTATGGTCATTTAAAGGATCTTCATAATGCTATTAAGTTATGTGAAAAAGCACTGCTCAATGCTGATCCTATTGTCACGCCTTTGGGAAATTACGAGCAGGTACAATTTCTAATCCCGATGAAGGCCAGAGGGACTTATTGCTTATTGTTGCAGAATCACAACTTAAAAGCACCTTTATACTGAAATTGTAACACCTAAATACCCCCTGGGAGAATATGTGGATGCCACCTAAGATAGTACAATCAAAACCAAACAATCACACTGACATTTATCTTATGTAGAATCTCAAACACATACACATATATTACATATCGCAATTTCCAGAACAAATCCAAAAGAATATTTACAGAAATAATTTTAGATAATAGACAGTTCCATTTAGGCCAATGATAACTTCATTACTAGCTGTAAGATATCTTTCATAAAAGATTCTTTACATTCAGACAAATCGTTAGAAGGACTTAAACTTAATTTGTGTTTTCCAGGCGCATGTATTTTCTTCAGATTCTGGTGACTGTGCAGCTTTTCTATCTAATTACAATCATGGATCAACGACAAGGGTGAGATTCAACAATATTCTCTATAGTCTGCCTCCTTGGTCCATCAGTATCCTTCCTGATTGCAAAAATGTTGTTTTCAATACTGCCCAAGTAAGCGATTTGAACTTAAACAAATATTTGAAAATCTCCAAAATAACAAATAAGAAACATAAAATGTGTCGACCTCACAATTTTTGCAGGTAAAACAGAAGACTTCTCAAGTGCAAATGCTGCCCACTGATGACCAAATTCTCTCGTGGGAGACCTTTAATGAAGACATATTATCAGCTGATGATGAACACATGATGACTACGGCTGGTCTCTTGGAGCAGTTGAATATCACCAGAGATACAAGTGACTATTTATGGTACACAACCAGGTGAGCTCCAGTCAATTTGCTCCACCTTAAGTTCTATTTGTTGATCATAATGAATAGATAAATTATATGTACTGTCATTGTATTTCTACCATTGTACGGTGATCCCAGCATCGAGATAAGTCCGGCAGAATCATTTCTACATGGAGATAAACTTCCCACTCTCTCAGTGCAATCAGCTGGCCATGCAATGCATGTCTTCATAAACGAACAGCTTTCAGGTACATCTTTCAACTCCAACATACACCAGGTACAGGTAGTTTAGGGGAAGTGCAAACGCAAAGAACAAATTAAAGGAAGAAAGAACAACAAAGGATATGTAGGGTAAACCGTGTCTCATTTTGATAAGAATGTGTGGTTTTGTGCTCCTATAATGCAGGATTCGCATATGGCACTCGAAGAAACAGGAAATTCGCTTTTACAGGAAAAGTGAAGCTGCATGCTGGAAGAAATAGAATCTCACTACTCAGTGTAGCTGTTGGATTGCCTGTAATTTCTCCATTCCCTACCAAGTTCATACATGTATTCTGATCTTTGTACTAATTTAGCCAGTTTGTATATTGAAAGAATTATCAAATAACTGGATAGAACCTTCCTGTCCTGTTTTTGGATTATCATCATACCCTGACTTGTAAGAGACTGAAATTTGGTTTTTCCTGCTTTCTTTTCTTCCCTATTATCTGCCAATCTTCTTGTCCATCTCTAATTTCACGCTGTCAAATGTTGAAGAACAATGGTCCCCATTTTGAGGCATGGAACACTGGAATACTTGGACCAATCGTTCTCCATGGTCTAGACCAAGGGCGCAGGGACTTAACTGGGCAGAAATGGTCCTACAAGGTACAAATACGCGGGTCTCTTTGATATCTTCATTCCCAGTTGTGATTCCTCTTCTAACTTAATCTTTGTCCCTAGTAAATTTTCTTTATTCCACGATTTCCAATGCATACATTCTTCTTTGTATAGGTTGGTCTTAAGGGAGAAGAAATGAATCTAGGATCTCCCGACTCAGTATCGTCCGTTGCTTGGATTCAGGAGTCCGTTGAAGGCGACAAACAGCAACCTTTGACCTGGTTCAGGGTAAGCCAAAGAAAACATGTCTATAATGTTCCACAGAATACCCAAGATTGGATAATCCTCTGTTCTGATTGAACTTGCAGGGATATTTCGATGCACCCAAAGGAGATGACCCCTTGGCTTTGAGCATGAGTGGCATGGTGAAGGGTCAAATATGGATCAATGGGCAGGGTATTGGAAGATATTGGACCGTCCCTGCCAGTGGGAATTGCACTGCTAGTGGCTGCAGTTATGCAGGCACATACAGGCCGAATAGATGCGAACTTGGTTGTGGCAGCCCAACTCAAAAGTGGTAAAAACTTTACCATAATCAACTAATTATGAGTCTAAATTTGAACATATTACATGGACAACTTCTAACTTGGTTCTGACATTTGGACATTTGCAGGTACCATGTACCAAGGTCATGGTTGAAACCAACTCAAAACTTGCTGGTAGTGTTTGAAGAAATTGGAGGTGATGCATCAAAGATTTCTCTTGTAAAACGATTGGTGACGAATAGATAAAATTCCAGTAGTGCCACATGAAAAAGACATTGCCTAAAGCACAGCGATATTGCTCTCTCTCATCATTGGTAATGGAAAAGTAAGAATTTCTTCCTAGTGTACCGAAGTCTTACCTTTTAACACTAAAGCATTGCCAAAGAAGTAACCAAACTTTTTGCAGCAAAAGCAATGCTACAATCTAATACTAAACTTAGGTACTCCAAAAAAATCTTAAAAGTTCTCTATTCCATATCTCCTAATTTGACATGTAATGCCCAAATGCTCAGAGTATGCCAAATGGTTCAAAGGAATGAATACTAAAATACATCATCCCACATGCAAATAAACAGACATATCATTGGCCACGAAAACTACTCTCCCCTCATTTCTCGCTCCAGAACTACACTCCCATTTTCTTTTTTTTTTTTATTACAAAGGAAAACTAAACAAAGCTAACACAAATGACGGGGGTACAAAACCCCTTGCGCATCGTGATGAAGAAGCTCGCGGACGAGCTCGGGAGGAAACCGAAGGACGTGCAGGCCCGGTTGTAAGACACCAGCACACACCGCCAACCTGTCGGCACATTGGTTGCCCTCGCGCAAAACATGAAGAAGCTGAACCTCCCAGTCCTGTTGTAACAGCCGACAAATATCTGCAACCAAGGAAAATTCCACAGTTAGTACCGACGAGGAAGAAGAGAGGAGGTTAATAACCTCCAAAGAATCCACTTCAGCGACGAGCCACCGATATCCCAAGTCCCAGGCCAACGCTAGGCTGGCGCGGACCCCGTGAAGCTCCGCAGATAAGGGGGTACACCGACCAAGGCGTAGTTGGAACCCGCCGCACCATTGGCCGTGATGATCACGAATTAAGCCACCAGCCGAGGCCTGCATGGTCCTGGATTTGACAGCACCATCCGAGTTTAGTTTCACCCAGCCCTCCATTGGTTTAGACCAACCCACGGGGCTCCCCACAGGCTGGGTTCGGTTCGGGAAGATACGATGTTCCAATAGCCGAGCTCGAGCAACCCACGCCACATAGTCGAGAACTGTTTGAAGACTCGCTATCGGCCAAACAAACCCCGGCTCAAACAGGCATTTATTCTGCCAGGTCCACAGGAACCAACAAGCGACACCAAAAATGGTAGTCCACGCAACCTGATTGAAGGACAAAAGGTGGACGAGATTGGACATGAGCCAAGACCGCTCATCACTTTGGAAGAAGCCTAGATCGATAACCTCCCGCGGAAACTGCCGCCAAAAGGTTTGAGCGCGCGGACAGTCACAAACCACATGCAGAGAGGTTTCTGCCTGCCCGCAAAAATGGCAGCAGCTATCTGTGGTTAAGTGCCTAGCAACACGTTGCTGATTAGTCAGAAGTTTACGCTTTTCCAAAAGCCACAAAAAGGAGCGGATCCGCTGTGGCCCCGCCCACTTCCAAATAATCTCCCACAGCCTTTGATCGCTGGCCAATGCGGGGCTTTCCAATAACTCATACGCGGACGACACAGTAAAATGCCCATGGGAAGTGGGCCCTCCCATTTTCATTTATTTACAATCCGTTATTCTCCACTAACCGACGTTCATTGTAACCACACTTAGCTTTCTAATCACACGCTTCATCAAAGCTCTCAGCAAGAAACTGCACTTTGTAAGCCTTTGCTGTCCAGATTTTAACAGCCGAATCTCGTGGAGGTGCGTGTGATGTACGCGATATATATGTATATCGTGTCTTGTTTCACTCGACAACATATATATATCGTATCTTGCTTCACTTGACAGCAAACAAACACTTCCGTGGGCATTTTTTTTTTGGTTAAATAGATACAAGAAACAAGAGAGGACTATCGCCTCAAGAAGGCTACTGTTCTCTGATAGCTGTGAAGCAACAATCGAAACTCTCCTAAAGAAACTATCGAATTATAGCTAAGGAACCCTGCTTAACTAGGAAATCTTCACATTGATTAACTTTACGAAAAATATGCCGGAGAAAGCAGCACCAATATCTTGCAATCAACGTCTTGATGTCCGCAACAAGAATAAACATAGGATGCGAACTGGGGCAAGAAATCATCACAAGATTAACTACATCTTGAGAATTAGACTCAACAATAACTTTTCGGTAGCCATGATCCCATGCCAAAATTAAACCATGCCGAAGTGCTTGCAACTCAGCTATAGTATTAGAAGCATGACCAATATTTCCTAAGAAGCCAATAATCTAGCGTCCATGTTCATCACAAATCAGACCTCCAAATTCAGCGTCACCCGGATTATCAAGAGCAGTTCCATCCACATTTAATTTAACAAAACCATCGCAGGACTGTGCCAAGAGATCCACACATTATTATTGTTTGTAGGATCTGAACTAGTATGATAGAATGCCATTCTACATTCGTTGATGAATGTGGTATGCCAATGACATTGACCTATGATGGTAATAGCTTCATTTTGAATAACATCCTTATTAGTGACGGAGCCAGGAATTTAAGATAAGAGGGCCCAAATATATAATTTTTTAAATTTTGGGGGACCCAGTGCACTACTAACCCTTAAATAACTTCGTCCTTGTATATATATATATATATATTAAAAATAAAAACATTTAATTTTTTTATAACTTGGGGGGCCCAGTGGTGCACTGGGCCCCATGTATCTCCGTCAGTGCTTCTAGCACACCACACAACCCAAGCGCCAGTAACAATATTCAAGACATAGTCATAAGGCAGACTAGTATCAAGGGCATGCATGTTAATCCATTCATCAATAGAAGATGAGAAAAAACACCAAAGAATATTTCCAAGAATTTGGTGCCAAAAATGATGCGCCTATAGATAATATCTAATGGCATGAAGAGTTATTTCATTACTTTTACCACATCGAGAACACAATGGAGATTGTGCAAAACCTCGATCATAGCAAAGAGAATTTGTTGGTAAACACTGCCACCTTATCTGCCAGAGAAAGAATTGAAATTTTCGAGGTAAGTGTAGCTTCCAAATTCGGCACCATTGTTTATGAGAGTCAGGAGGATATGGTAAACGAGTAAGGAACTCATGACTAGACTTAACCGTGTAAGACCCCGTAGAAGTTTCTCCCCATATCAAACCATCAGCACAAGTACTATAAGGAGCCACATGAATTGCGAAGATTTGCTTTTGAACTTTGAGGTCCAAGGTGGTACTGATAGTAGAGAAATCCCATTCACCATCTGATGAGAGTAAATCATGAAATATAAGATCCTGATCCTGCATGCTAATAGTATGAATAAGACGTTGGAGAGGCGCTTCACCAGCCCATTTATCAAACCAAAAGGAAATACTACGACCATCTCCCACATGCCATGTAAAACCATCTTTCAAGAAAGGGATAACGCTTTGAATAGCTTCCAGCAAGATGAAGCATTAGAGGGCATGCTAGCCTTAAAAATTGGTTTGTGGCGAATGTATTTACCCTGCAAAACTTTAACTCACATCTTATTATCATTATGCACTAACGACCAAATAAGCTTACCAAGCATGGAAATATTATTGTCTCGAGCCATCCGAAGGCCTAAACCTCCCATATTCTTAGGGCTATAAACCGATTCCCAATTAAAAAGATGGATCACCTTTATATTTCCTAAAGAACTCCATAGGAAGGATCTGCATACCTTATCAATAGAATGGCAAACACCTGAAGGCATCCAGCATGTCTATACCGAGTAGAGAGGGATGGTTGAGAGAGTGAATTGAAACAGAGTATGCCTAGCAACTTTATTAAGCAACTTGGTTTTCCAGCCTTGAAGACGACCCTGGATTTTATCAAGAACATGTTGAAATTCACGGTTTGTCTTACCACCATGCAAAGGAACTCCAAGATACATCCCCAAATCCATAGCGAATTTAAAATTAAACTGTCGACGAAGAGATTCCTTATACCTGCAAGGGACGCCAGGCGATAAGAACGTCCTAGACTTCTGTGCATTAATGACCATACTAGAACAAGAACAAAATTGTCACATAGTGGTTAGAACAGCCATACAGTGGCTTTTGGTAGCATAAGAAAATAAGATAACATTGTCGGTGAAAAATAAGTGGGATATAGGAGGACTCGTTCCTGAAATCTTAATAGGCCTCCATTCATTAGACATCATTTTACTGGGTATAAGCAAGGACATCTTTTCCAAACTAAGCATAAATAAGTAAGGAGATAGAGGGCAAATTGAAAGCACCAAAGCGTTCTCTAGACTCCTACACTATTAAACACCTCGATAAGTGAACAAGATTAAACTCTGTTTGTTTCAACTTTCAACTTTTATTTTTAGTTTTTTATTTTTTAATTTTATAAAAAATTATTTATCAAAATTTGATTTAAAATTTAATTATTATTAGCAATAAAAATATAAGCATTAAAAATAAAAAAGTTTTTGTTCACTTTATCCAATATTCATCCGAAGCAAACACTCTCTCCTTTCATTTCTTTCTTTTTGTTTGGTTTATCTCTTTACCTTCTTTTCATCTTTCAGCTGGTGACTATATGTTGATGCTCCTATCCAATCCATCGAAGCCAAGCAACGTAGCGAAGATTGAGCAGATCCAATTGGATAATTGAGGCGTGAACATTAAGGTGTCCACATAAGTGTTATTATTGGCTAAAGGAGCCAATCAACAACCTTCAATATTTTCACGATTTTAAGGAGGTGTTTTTATCTACGTGAAATTTTCTGTTTCAGTTACATTATTTTAATTATATTTTATTAAATGTTATCTATATATTTATATATATTTATATAAATATATGAATGATATAGATTTATATAAATAGAGTTGAAATATCGTAACCAAAATAGAGAATTATATATAAATATATGGATGAGATTTAATAGAACATAATAAAAAACGTTGTAATCAGAATAGAGAATCTATTCCTATTTTTATCTGATCACTAGGATATAAAAAGCACCGATATGATTGAAGGAAAGTGTACAATGCACAAGTTTAAAAGTTACATAAAGCTTGACATTGTCGAAAACGATGATTGCTTCTATCATCTCAAGTATAACTCTGCTACTAAAGCCTTGAATTTTTATAGTCAATGTGCAAGTTTATAGTATGTTATTCATAAAATATTACCTCAAAGCGACTTTTGTAATGCTACTTATATTACGTTATGTTTGCTTTAATTTGTTTAGAGTAGCTCGATAAATTTGATTTTAAGAGTTTTGTTTTATGATTTTTAAGTTGACCTCTAATAAAACATACATATAACTTAGCAAGTGTTAAGGTGAAGTTTAATCATTTTTGTAATGACAAAAGGGTCAAACTGGACCTTAATGTTTTCTCCTGAATTTATTTTTAGCTCAAAAGTTTTAACTTTCAACAAACATTCAATATATATTTAAAGATCAACTTAACATCTCCATCAACTTGGTATCAAAAAATCCTACCTGATATTTTTTATTTTATTCTTATGGGCTCCTACATCATATGTGCAATTTATATGATAAATGGAGCTTATAAAGTTCAAAAAAATTAGCTAAAAACATTCTAGAGCTAGACAAAAATGTTTGAAAAATCCTAAAGGTTGTTGTTTGGCTAGTACAAACATCAAAGAGCTAACTCCTTCATTTGTTTTCTAAATCCCTAATCCTTAATCCATGATTATTTGTTCCTCTGGCAATCCTCCATGCTTCTCTATCCCCTTACCAATCCTCCTTACTTTTCTTCTCATTTGGTCTTCTCTATTCCTCTAACAATCTCAATTGTGTCGTGTTCCTCTAACAATATCATTCATGTCTTCTTAGTTGTTCTTTTATGTTACTAAGTGAGGTGCTTATCCATTGTTAATCATGTCTTATGTTAACTCAAAGCATATGCTATTGTTTTAATTGAATTTGATTTATGTTTTGTAGGTAAAGGTGAAAGAGAATTGTGGCTCCTTTTGTCTATTATAGAGAATTTATAGGTAACATATGGCCCTGACATGTGTTTTACAAGTGTTTATGTTAGATTCTTTGTTGGCAGTTTGAATATAAAAGAATAATCTATATGTATTCTTTAATTTTGTCAATAATTTAAATTAAAACATGAAATTTGGGGTTTGGTCATATAGACTTTCTTTAATCTTCTTTGCAATCTATGATGACAAAAGTTAGGATGAAATTAAATAAGATACTCTTACATGATCTTGCTTGTTATTTTATAAGGTATTAAATAAGCAACTATATGACATTACACAACATACTCTTACATTATCTTGTATGACATTAAACAATCAACTATATGAGCTATTTTATAGGCTATTTTCATGTTATTATAGGAAAATTTATGGACTTAAAATATGTTAATGTAATTTGTAGCTAATATATGTGCTTAAACCCCTCAAATGTTGACTCTGATGTCCTTGAAGAAAAAAACCATGTTAAGGGTTAATTGGTCATATCCTTAGCTAAACTTGGAAGGTGAAGATGTACAATGTGTCACAACTGCATTGAATCCATTTATATGCTATAGTAACTATTTGGTGTTCAAAACAGGTACTATTAAACCCTTAAGTCTTAATTGCGAAATTGCACAAGAATTGGCAAACCTTTACCAATGTTTGACACTTAGGGTGACAAAATAAGGCAAAGCCTTGCGAATAGGCAAGGAAAACTAACATTGTCGATGAGTTGGCAAGTGTTGGTACACATTGGCAGAAATCTTTGACAAGATGCAAGATTCGGATATGAGACCAAAAGATAGCTTGAGATGGACTTTAGGTAGAAGATTAGCTGGATCACATGCATGACACTATAAGAAAATGATAAAATACCGACAGAATAAATACCATAGGTAATTAGAGACAGAAAAAATATCCATCAGTAACACTGTCGTGAAAATTTCTATTTTGCGATAGACAAAATTTTTTTCGGTAAAGGTGGAGGGAAAATATCCCCGCAAATATGCCGATGGAATATAGCGACGAAAAATCATAGTCGTCCGTAAATTAGGTGGGAACACTTGCTGCAATAAACTAGCATTGGTGAATTTTTGACAGTATAACTGCTCCGTCGATAAATTTAAGCTAAAGCTTCAGGGTTTACCGATGGTGATGTATTTCGTCGGTGAATTTTCGATGGTCTGGCCACTCTGTCGTTATCTTCATATTAATAGTTTTAAAAACAAAACAACGCCGTTTTTAGTCGGGGATAATCCGAGCCTTCCCCCTCTGTGTTTTTGAACCTTCTTCTCCTCCCTCACCGTCGCTAATCTTCTCCTCGCCGTTGCTCGTCGTTTTCTCCTCACCGTCGCTCATTGTCGTCCTTTTCAGCTTTCTTGTTGCGGTAGGATCAAGTAAATCGGAGTTATTCGCATTCCTCTCCTTTATTTTGATTTTTTCTTACAATTTTTCCCGTACCCATTTTATAGTTGCTGGGTGTATGATGAGAACATTTTACTTGAAATCAAGTACGCATGTTTTTAAGTTTAATGTTGTTTCTCATGGTATTTGAAGGATTGATGTATGTAGGTTTATTTTTCTGATAACTTTCTACGTAAAGTTTTTAAGGATTAATTATTGGTGCTTTCTGCATTTTGTATATTCCTTTAAACCCTTTGAATATCTTGCTAAGATTACTATTGATTAGTACATTGTAAGTAGTGGTGCATATGTAGGCTTTAATCTAGCCTATGAACTTGGTCGAAAATCTAAACCATTTAGGACTAGAAAGAATGAAGTTCCGCTGTGAAGTATCAAATGCTTTTAAGAAATCCATTTTAACTGCAGAACTCTTTATAAGCATGATTATCTTATAACATTCCATCAATTCCTGCACCATCAAGATGTTTCCAGATATAAATCTAGCTGGTAGTAGGATGAAGAAATAATCATATTGTGTTCTTTGCTAAATTTATATGAAAATTTCATAAACTATTTTAATGATGTGAAAGATGCCCTGTAGTAAAAAAATTGAAGAAAAAGATTTTTAGCACTTACAAAGATAGATTAGAATTGAGTATGATTGTCATTAGTGGTACAAGTAGGAAAAGAATACTGGAAACAAGCGCAAGTAACAATTTAAATTAAAGGCAAAACTTGTTTGATATTTTAATTATAAAGAGGATACAATAACAATTTAAATTAAAGGCAAACATTGTTTGATATTTTAATTATAAAGAGAAGGGACACTTTAGGATATATTGTGTACAATGGAAGACAGAAAATAAAAAAGGAGATAGATCATAAAGTTAGTGTTATTGTAATATATCTAAGCTTCGATAAAGAGGATGGAAGAGGAGGTGATGTTTTGATGGTCAGTAAGTCTAACTCTATAAGTTAG
>JAOSBP010000206.1:32798898-32830811 GCA_027563825.1 Erythroxylum mucronatum
AGATTAAAATATCTTCAAAATATATACAATTTTAAATAATATTTTGATTTATAATTAAAACTATTTAAAATAAAATTAAATTTATAAAGAAGATTAAATTTTAAAATCATTTATTTGAATATAATAAAATAATTTTTATTAATAATTTATTAATAAAATTATATAAGAGATTAAAATAAATTTAATTAATTAAAAATAATTGATCTTTAAGTTTATAATAAAATATAATTAGAAATTAACAGTTAAACAGATCTTTGTTTTAATTTAAAAAATAGAAACCAACAATAAAAAGTAAAATTTACAATAAAAAAATATAAATGGACCTAAAAAGCCCCTCAATTAAGTTAAGTGTCATTTACAAATATTTTTGATTTTACACCTCTATTTGGCTAAGTTAATTAAAGTACGAGTTCCTTCTATTTTTGATTTTACACCTCTAGGGTGCTTTTCATTCATGCTCTTAAGACCATTTCACCACAATAGCTTAAGCTGTTTTGTGAGGCCAACTTAATTGGTTTTATATATTCACTAACATACTTTCTCAAGTGAAAGCCTTTTAGGCTTGAAACTTGCACAGACACACTTTACCTTGTGCTGAATAATAGGTGAGTGGTAGGATTTGAACTCATGACCACTTAATCATAAAGACTCTGATATCATGTTAAGTGACCATTTCACCACAACAGCTTAAGCTGTTGTGTGAAGCCAACTTAATTGATTTTATATATTCACTAATACCTGCTAAAGGACAAGTCAGAGACTTATCGCCCTAAACACATTTTGTAATTTGTTTCATTTTATTTTCCTATATAAAAAAAAGTACGAGTTTCTTGGAAAACAAGGCTTTGTTGTGGGAATAACTATGTAGCCCCTATTAGTCTTTTTAGTATTCGATTCTTCATGTCGTTGCTATGTATATATATGTATAGTTTTTTCCTCCCTTGTTAGTGTATAATATAGACTCTGTTTGTAAATATATATTTCTCGATGTTGCTTATTACCAGCGACGAATCCAAAATTTTAGTCTTGAAGGGGCTGACGCCTATATATATGTATATATTCTGAAAAAATTTTAGTCTGGAAGGCTGAGGCCTATATATATATATATATTCTGAAAACTTTTAGTCTTGGGGGAGCTATAGCCCCTGCCAGCCCCCTTAGATCCGTCCCTGCTTATTACTAGTGTGATGTTGGGAATCAACACAACAATTTCTAATCATTTGAATGTTAGGTAAACTTTGGATTTTTTTTTTGCAGAAATGTTCCTAATGAAGTGTTGGTTTTCTATAATTTGTCCACAATTTACCGTAAGCTTTTGATTCAGTATCTTATACTGACTAAATATGAAGTTATTAAAGAATTTATAAATAGTAAAGATTAACTATTCTAGTCATTTTGATAATAATTGATTAGGCTTAATTCTTACTAATAAATTTTACATTATTCCTGTATCAAAAGTTATAATATAAAGTCAATAAGCTATTTATTTATATATTAAATGTAGAAACATATTTTCAATTAGTAATCATATCAAATCAGTAAAGTATTCAGCGTGAATAATAATCCTTGTATATTCTAATAAGAATAAGTCCTAATTTTGTCAGTTTCAAAACAAACAAAAAAGTCCTAATTTTGTCATGACCCACCCCTCCAAAACGTAAAAGTAAAAACATGTGAGACATTTTTCAAAAAAAAAAAACATGTGAGACAGTGATCAATCCCCGAAATAAGACACGTGATGGCGGCTGTCACGAGTTGAGTTGACGGCCTCTTTCCTGGATCCTTCGATGTTAATCCATAAGATTAAATAAAACCCTCCCCGATATTTTGTCGCGAGATTTTGTTTATTTGAAATTCCAACTTCTCTGTAAATGAGTTCAAACATCGGAATTATTCATTTTATTTTATTTGATAATAGGAATGATAATCAGCTAACATATGGATTCAGATTTAGGTGTTTTTAATAAATTGATTCATAGGTTAGGCCAAGTTTAGACAACCTAAGGTTTGACTATTTTAAGTAAAATGACATCGATTTGTTTAGAAGAATTAAGTTTCAGTTAGGTTTGGGCTTGACAGCGTAGATCAGGATCCAGTTAAAAAAGACATTATTTTATACTTTTAATTCTTTTAAATTTTGTTTTTAAAAAAATTAGTGAGGTTGGCTTATGGACCGGCCCATTGTCATCCCTACTCGACAAACTCTAGTAATGTAGAAAAAAAGGGGACAAACTCAATACACATAGCTCTCCACTTTATAAAGGTCGAAGGAGGTTCGTCAACTGTTCACAACATTTCTTTTGTATTTTACAAAAAGGCAATTTCCTTTATTCAAACTCATCGTTTTGACCACAAAAGACTAAGCATACTAGTTACTCTAAAGCTCACCATCTAAACTCCAATAAAGGATGATTGCCAATGGCTCCCGGACGCGCTTCTGGCTTGACCCCTGGCTTGTGGGAACAGGCCCTCTGATTTCCCACACCTCGTAGCTTATCCCTAATTCAACTCTTATCTTTTGCGTCTCCCATTTTGTGGATTCTACTGGCAATTGGAATTGTGCTGCTTTCTAATCTCAGCTACCATCTCCGATTTGTGGACTAATCGTCGGCACGTTTCTGCCTAACCCTTTTCTTGGGCCTGACAAGTTAGTCTGGGGTACGTTCGACACTGGCCTCTTCACAGTAGCGTCCACTTACTCCATGCTCATGGGACACGAGGCCGAGTCGACTCATGGGATTTGGAAGGCACTCTGGCAGTGCCCGGGTCCGCAGCGTATCCGCTCGTTCCTTTGGCTTCTTACACATGATCGCTTACTCACGAACCAACACTGGGCCCGAACGCAACTCACGGCGGACAACTCACGTAATCACTGTTCTCTTGAAGAATCTTTCCTTCACGCAGTGCGAGATTGCCCCAAGGCTCGTCACGTGTGGACAGCCTTATCGCCCTACCTCACTGCGATTGACTTTTTCTCTTTGCCTCTCCGCGATTGGCTCTTAACCAACCTCCGTACTCACCGACATCTTCTGGGCCATGATTGGGCGGTCATTTTTGGCACAACCTGTTGGTTCCTCTAGACGTGGAGGAACAAGGCTCTTTTTGACTGTCAATTTACTTGACCTTCCTCACCTGATGCTCTTATTTTGTCTTATACAGATCAACTCCGCAGGTTTTCAGAGAGGCCCAGCCAGCCGAACACCAGACTCCGCCCCCGCCACGAGTTACGCGTCAAATGGAGCAAGCCGCCGCCGAAATGGATCAAAGTCAATACAGACGGGGCCAGCAATCGCTCTACAGTCGTGGCCACAGCCGGTGGCCTTCTTCGTAACAGTAACGGCCATTGGATTGCAGGTTTTACACAAAATCTCGAATGGTGTACTCCGATGTCTGCTGAATTATGAGGTGTTTATACCGGCTTATCACTTGCCTGGCGCCTGGGCTTCTGCCATATAGAGCTGGAAGTAGATTCGCTTGCGGTGCATCACCTCCTCTCTTCCTCGACTTACCGCACGCAGGCGACCAACCCTATTGTAGCGGGCATTCACGAACTGTTTACCCGTAACTAGTCTATTGTTCATTGGTATGTTTACCGAAAGAGCAACAGATGTGCTGACTGGCTTGCCACCCAGGCGGTATATTTTAATATTGGTGTAACCTATTTCACTATTGCACCTCTAGGGTGCCAACGTATCCCTTTTGAGGATATATCGGGGGTCAATTTCCCCCGATCTGTTTTGTAACCTGCTCCGGCGATTTCCCTTTAATTAAAAAAAATCTTAACTCAAAACTTGATCAATTTGAACAAATCTCGTTACTTTTAGATCAAATCAAATTAGATCTGAACCAAAAATGTTATCTCTAACTAACTGGTTGGCCATTTTTTGTCGTCTCTTAATGGTTTATTAATCGACGATCTAACCCCCACTAAAACGACGTGTCACCTACTCAACCCCTTTATAAGGTACCCGTCATAATCACGCAACAGTCTAAACGATCTAGGGTTTGGGATTTCTAATCGTAGACACAATGTCGGACTCCAAGAAAATCATCCTCAAGTCGTCGGACGGCGAGACCTTCGAGATCGAGCAGTCGGTTGCCGTGGAGTCGCAGACGATCAAGCACATGATCGAGGACGGCTGCGCTGATAGCGAGATCCCGTTGCCCAACGTCACGGGAGCGATCCTCGCTAGGGTCATAGAGTACTGCAAGAAGCACGTTTACGCCGCGGTCGAGAAGGAGAAGGAGAAGGACTCATCGTCGTCGGCATCCGCCTCCTCCGACGAGGCTCTCAAGACTTGGGACGCCGATTTTGTCAAAGTTGACCAAAATACGCTCTTCGATCTTATCCTTGTGCGTCCTTCCCTTAAATTCCTCCTCTATTTAATGATTTTCTTTAATTGGTTTGGGGATAATACTGATTCTGCAGGTATATATGTGATGTTTGGTTCGTTATGTTCTGATGATTATTTCATAGTTGTGTGCAAATATTAGGTTTGAGCTAAAGATTTTTGGTGGGTTGATGGGAAAATTGCCATGACTTTCTTTTGGAGCTTTGCTAATGTTGTTCTATTGGTGGTGATCTTGTTGAGAGATTAGGGTTTTTAATGTTCTTCAGGCTGCAAACTATTTGAACATCAAGGGGTTGTTGGATTTGACCTGCCAGACTGTGGCTGACATGATCAAAGGGAAGACTCCTGAAGAGATCCGTAAGACATTCAACATCAAGAATGACTTCACCCCAGAAGAAGAAGAGGAGGTTCGTAGGGAGAACCAATGGGCATTTGAGTGATTGATGATGAAGATTATGATAGTGATATGATAATGTTCATAGTAGTATTGTTGATATGCGATTAAGGATGCTGTTTTTGTCTAGTCTCTTATGGATTTTAATGAAAAATTCTTGCTGAATCTGTTTCTACTCATATAATTGAAGATTTAATGTTTTTGTTCCTCCCATTAAATTCCTCTCAAGTGTGTTTCTCATCAATTTCTTAACCGAAGCTGCCTGAAAATGTCACCTTTGATGATTGCAAAGCAATGTTTGATCGGGCACCCAAAGCTTGACGAGAATGGGATCAAATCTTCTGTGCCCGTAACCCTGTACTAACCCTGCTCTAAACGATCCCATCCACACATTTCTTTGGGTCTCAAATATTTGTGTGGATGAGATCGTCTAGAATAGGGTTGACACAGGGTTATGGGCAGAGAGGATCTTGTTCTGAAGTGAATGATGGTTGGAAAGGAGGGAATATATGCACGGTTGGCAAAGGCATCTAAACCTTGAAGATTTAAATGACATTGTTTTGAGATGTTAAACCAAACTGGTCGGACATTTTGAATCGACACTTGGGTTCAGATCGATATAGCAAAATCAGGTTGGAACAGCCGAACAGAGAAACGGGCACACAGAGGATCTGATGCCAGCGTGACACTTTGGCTTGAGCGGATGGAGCACCTTGTTTCTGTAAGAGTGTTTTAACTTTGTGCTACTTAATTTTGTCTACCTATTTGTGTAGATAGATTTAATATAATATGGTAGGAAATGGTTAATCGGAACAGAATATCTAATCTCGGAGCTCATGTTTGGTTAGCATATATTTGACCCGACTCTCAGGTGAGCTTGAGTTGTTCTCCCTTATGATATGCTTTATTGGTTGACTCTGAGTTGATGAAGGTTAGGTGGGCTTGAGTTGTCTTGTGCCGAACATAACCCCTTATGATGCTTTATTGGCATTCTGATCGATTGGAGTTGGGCGACTCGTTTGCTCAAAGATGGCTTGAAATTCGTTCAATTTGAACATCATGATTTTAGGAATGGGTATTAAATTACGAATCCTAATAATTGAAGGATGTGCAATATTTGGTTCGATTTTGATTGATGTCGACTTTCATAAGCTTGAAACTAAATATTTATTAAAATACACAATGAAACTTAACCTTGAATCTTAATTAAAACTTGAAAAAATGACTTATTTAAATTTGACTTGGAACTCAAAAAGAGGTTTAAATTTAGATCGAATTTTAAATTATTTTAAAGAGTCTAAATTTTAATCAATTCAGATCGAACATATTGATTTTATATCGAATCAAATTAGGTGAACTAGATTAATACTCTTTTTTTTGTTTGAGGGATAGATTAATACTCTTTAACCATCCCTAAACATGACTACATTATGGTTCCCTGCCACTCTACATATTTCTTATATATGGATTTGGGTAGATGAGATTCTTCTTCATCTCCCTGCGAGCGAGGATAATAAGAATAAACTGGTAATCCTTCATTTCTATACACATACTTTTCTCTTAAAAACTTTTGTTACAGAGTTCAATGGAGTCACTAATGGCTCAGTGGAGATAGCTATCTATCTATGAGTTGAAATGTGAACAAAGCATTATATTAGTGAAAGTTCTGTAAAAGGTAATGGATAAACTGACACCATTTGCTACATGTATGACTCTCAGTGAAGCTATTGGGATGAACTTATTGATATCTTCTGTGTTACGAGTCTTTGAACATTCTTCTTCTTTTTATATTTTTTTTTGATAAATGGTAAATGGTATTTATCAAAAAATGGGTTATCTACATCCAATTTAGGGGCATACCCCTATCTGCAAAATCAGTACTAAAGAAGGTCCAAAAACCTCCTTAACACCCATAAGGAGGATGAGAGTCTCACTATGGACCAACAGTACCTATGTAACCCATGAACCGACAAAGCTAAAATGACAGGAACATAAAGCTCACTTAGACACAATGAAACCATCTTGCTGGAGCAGGCAGCATTATCAATTAAGGCAACCCACGAGCATCCACCACAAGAAATATTCGCAGCTACACCAGATAAAGGTCATGATTCTCACCAAACACCATCCTCCCCAGAAGCATAAGCAGCCACTAAAAAGACATACTCGGTAACACAGTTAAGGACCCAGCCCCCATCACCCCCCTTACAAATTAGAAGTAACAATCTCAGCAGGGTATAACCTAAACAAAATTTTATATGTAGACATTTTAATATGGGCTAGCACATCAGAACAATTAACAGATGCATCCTCAAAAATCATTGCATTCCTAGTGTTCCAGATGGTATACACGGTACATAAGAAAGCAATGCGGATGGCTTTGCTGCGGAATAGGGCGCCCTTTGCTTCACTTCGGATCCACTTGACAGCACGAGGTAGGGATCCCAAAAGTCGTGTAATGTTCAGCCAACGTCGAATGTCCTGCCATATCAAGTTAGTAAAGGGACATTGAAAAAATAAATGGTTGATGGATTCCACCTCATTTTTACACAAGATACACTTGGGATCCACATCGATGAAAAGGAGGTGATCCTTTGTGGGTAGGCGTTGATGAAGCCCTAACCACGCAATAAAGGAGAACTTAGGAGGTATGTAACGTTTCCAGATGAACGACATCCATGGCTGCCTCATGTGCTTAATGCGAAATAGATCGTAAACTTTACTAGAAGACCATTGACCATTTGTACACAAGTCAAGCATCCCAGCATGAATATCTCGACGGTCACCAAATTTGGCCAGCAGCAGATCCCGTATAGCACCTATCTTTTTCATAAGAGGGGAGTCCCGAGGGTGAGGCATCCACTCCCAAATTGACACACCCCGAAGGTAAACTGCATGGATCCATTTAACCCACAACGAATTGGCTTTCGAATGGATATTCCATATCACTTTAGCAAGCAACGCAGAATTCCATATTCTACAATGTTTCAAACCGAGCCCCCCTTCCGCCTTAGGCGAACAAATGGTGTCCCAAGCCACCCGAAAGTGTTTCCCACCCCATAGGAAAAGCCAAGCAAGGGATGCAATTTTGTCTAGTATAACCATCGGAAGAGGGAAAGTTTGCATCCAGAACGCCAAGACGCCTTGGATAGCCGAGTTGATAAGTTCGACTCTACCCGCATAGGATAAAGTCTTCCCACTCCAGGCTGTAAAACATCTCTCCACCGTGTCAATTAAGGCTGAATATTGCGCAACTGAAACTCTCAAGGGGGCCAGAGGTACCCCTAAGTATCTAACTGGGAACTCGCCCATTTGAAACTCGGACATTTGCAAAATAACCTCCCTATCATAATTCCACACACCACCAAGAAATATGTTAGACTTTTGAGGATTCACCCTCAAGCCCGCCACTCGGTTGAGATGATGCAAGCTGTCAACCAGGATCCGAACCGACGGTAGATCGCCTCGAGAGAAAAGCATGAGGTCATCCGCAAAAGCCAAATGAGTAATACCCAGCGACTGACATTTGGGATGGAAATTAAAGTCTGAATTCGTCGTGGAGACTTTGAGGACCCGTGATAGGTACTCTAAGCAAAGTAGGAAAAGAACGGGGGACATCGGGTCCCCTTGCCGCAATCCACGTCTACCTTTAAACATACCATAAAGAGATCCATTGATAGATAGGGAGAAGGAGGTGGTGGTTACACATTCAGAAATCCAATGTAGGAACCGAGGTGGAAAATCCAGCCCATGTAATACCTCCCTCAGAAATTCCCAAGACACCATATCGTATGCCTTGGTGAGATCTATTTTCAGCATACAGCGAGGCGAAATCCGCTTCCGGCTATACCCTCTGGCCAACTCTTGAGCCAAGAAAATATTATCATGCATGTTGCGACCCGGTACAAAAGCTGACTGGGCTAAGTCAACAATAGAACCCACTACTTTTGTCATCCGCGCCGTCAAAATCTTGGAAATAATTTTATACATAACATTCAAACAGGAAATTGGTCGAAACTCGGTTACCTTCGGAACATGGCTAGTCTTCGGAATTAGTGTGATGATAGCATGGTTAAACTGCTTCAGAAGCTGCCCCGACTCAAAGAATTCGTGCACAGCAGCTAGAACATCACTCCCAACGAGATCCCACTGATTCTTGAAGAAAGCGGCAGTATAACCATCAGCACCTGGGGCTTTTTCATTCCCAATATCAGACAGAGCGGTACGAATTTCCAAATCAGTAATAGGGCTGACCAGCTGAACACACAACTCCTCAGTCAAGAGGGGGCCAGACCTCAAGATGTTAGGATCGAGTCTATCACATTGCTTAGAGGTTCCAAACAACTCCTCATAATGTTGAACCAGGCAGCTTGCGACTTCATCCATTGAAGATGTGGTTGAGCCATCCTCCTTTAACAATTGAGTTATTGCATTCATCCTATTTTTCTTGTTCACCAGGGTCGAGAAGTACTTAGTGTTGCGATCAGCCTCCATCAAATGCACCCCTTTAGCTTTTTGCTGGAAAAACAACCGTTCAGCCTCCTGGAGGAAAAGGGCAGTTTTGCGCTTCTCATTCACTAAAGCCGAAACCTGCATATCAGATGGATTAGTGAGGGAAAGTTGGTAGTATCGTTGGAACTCAATTTGCGCCTCCTTTGCCCTATGGGAAATATGACCATAAGTCTCCTTATTCAGCTTCTTCAGAGGGTATTTCAGGGATTTCAATTTTGCAGCAAGGGAGAACTGGGCTGAACCCCTAACCCGAGGTCCCCAAGCTGCAGAGACCAGACTCGATAGCGATGGATGCTGGAGCCAAAGGTTGAAAAACTTAAAAGGGCGATTTCCAGATTCAAGGTTTTGACTGAAGTCCACAATGATGGGACAATGATCGGAATCAATGCGCATGGGAAGAAATTTAGCTAAACAGAACCAGTCATTCGCAGCCCATACCGTATTAATAAGCACCCTATCCAATTTGGCCCACAAAATATTTTTCTGCCATGTATAGAGCTCCCCTTGTGAAGGAGCATCCTCTAAGCCCATACTTACCCGAAAATCCAACAGATCTTTCATGAAATAATCAGTAGGGAGCTTACATCCTAGACATTCCGACGCCTTACAAACGCAATTGAAATCTCCCATGAGGAGCCATGGCATTGTGGAGCGGATTTGGAGCCCCATCAGGTGATGCCACAAACCCCTTCTCTGCGTTACAGTATACAGACCGTATATGCAAGTTACAAGGAATTCTCTATTTGTGACACGCTGCAGTAACCGACAGTGGATATGCTGCTCGCCCCGTTCAATAACCTGACACAGATAGTAGGAGGGATCCCATAAAACGGCCATGCACCCCTTTTCAATGATGTCAAAATTATGATTGTATTCCCATCCTGGGAATCGGTTCTGCATCAAACCAACCAAACTGGTCACCGTCAACTTGGTTTCCAACAGACATAGAAATTTGCACTGGTGTTGCCGAGTTAAAGTGGCAACACACTTTTGTCTCGAGGTCGATCCGAGACCTCGGACATTCCAGCTAAGAAGACTCATTGATTCAGCCGGGAGGGACCAGCCCCTCCACTCAGCTTCTCATCTCCCTGTGACAAGTTCTGTTGTGCCGCTTTGCGAAATTTACTTGATTTTTGCCGACTAGAGACCGCAATGAAACCATCATTCTCCGCATCTACCGCTACAGAAGAAGAAGGCAAAGGACCAGGATCTTGGGCCGCCTGTCCCAAATCAGGAGAGACTACCCCTGGCATGTGGTGCATAGGATCAAGACCCTCAGAGTGCCGAGACGAACCTGGATCCCCAACATTACCCTGCACTGGCAATTTCTGCTTAGGCACGAACCGAGCGCCCTGTTTTTGACGAGGTCCTGAAGGTTTCACCTTAGGCACCCACTTCTGGGCTGGGGCTGGAGGACGGCAAGTAAAGATATTATGCCCAAATCGTTTACACTCACAGCAGTAGGAAGGAAAGGTTTCATAGATGACTGATTGAGAGAATTTAGCGCCCTCCGGCAATTTCACATCAAAACTCGTAATAGGAGGCTTAGACACATCGACTTCCACAAGCATATGTGCATAACCAATACGGACGCGTTGGTTTGTCACTTGATTAGAAAAAAGAGGTTTACCCACCATAGAACCCAGTTTGGACAGCCCCTTTCCTGTCCAAAGATCAAGCGGGACATTAGGCAGCTTAATCCAGATCGGCAACGCCATAAAATCCTTGAAATTGAAGGCAAAACCAGGAACCAATTTCTTCAGCATCAACGTTTTACTGAACAGGACTTATGGGCCACCAGCGCGGACGCTAGTGAGATCCTCCTCTGACTCAAATCTGAATACTAGCCAACCCCCTTCGTGCGGAATGATTTTACATTTAACCCCCCATTAGGTAATCAGCTGGGAAACCGATTTCATGCCGGGGAACCGACCCGTAAACACCCCCACAAGACAATAACCCCATTCCTGCTCTAGGTCCAAACGGTCCTCATGTGAAATAGTAAGTTCAGCCTCCACCGGCACTTGCTCCAATTGCAAGCCATGGTTCAAGGCTCTGTTGTTACAAAAAAAGCTCACAAACGAGGGTGTAATTGGCGGAACTTTGGGGCTGTCCAGACCACCATTCTGTTGGGTACTCGTATCCGTGACCCCCTCTCCAGATTGCTGACCAGAAGATGGGGAAGGCATTTTCTCGAGCAGTTGGTCAGCAGTCGATCCTTCCTCAGAAGGAGCAGTATCGACAGTATCATGGCTGCCCAGATCTATGTCCTCTTCTATCCCTTCATCCTCCTCCGAAGAGGATATCGCACCACAGGACTCAGCAGACACAACATCGTTAATGACCCCCTTACCAGTCTTAAGAGAGACAGTCCCCTTCCTCAACGCTGGCTTGCTAGCAGCCGAACCTGAGGCGGTGTGTTTGACCCCACCGGCAGTGGCCTTCGAACTGCCGTTTAACACCTGTACAAGCAACGAGGGCTTTATACTCGGAACCTTACCCATAGCAGACGAGGACACCTCCCACAGCCACCAAAGGGTACTCCTGCCTACGGGCAGCAACACAAGTCGTCCGCTAGACACCTAGGGTAACGACACCCAGCAAAATCTCCCAACCCCTCAGTCCAAGCAGCAGAAAAATCTCCACAGAGCTAACGACAGACCCGACCGATCAACACACACTATCTCACCTGAAGCCAGGAGAAAGTCAGCGGGAAAACAAGCTCAGGGTGGGCGAAGTCTAGGAGTAGGGACTCCTAGAGAGAGACACTCTCGAACGCCCAAGGGGATTTTTTCTCACTCAATTTTTTCCATAGCTTTTATTGTTGAGACAAAGAGTAGTTAACGTGCTTCGAGTTTCATTGGCAAACAAAAGCAACCTTTTCGTGCTTTTTCACTATTATATATTATAATTTTGTGTTGACGTCCCCTTCCTCAGATAATTAAAAGACACCAATTTTAAAATTAAAGTTTCATTAATTTTACTAAAAATTTTGAAAAAACTCTCTATTTTATTAAAATTTTGACACCCGTTAACTTCTTTAGATTTGATATTTTTAAAATACATAAAGTTTTACGTAGACAATCAAATTATATGAGGGTAATTAAGAATTAGCAAATTATAGAAGTATATATATATATATATATATATATATATCAAATAAATTGATTTATTAATTTTATTAATTTATCATAATCAGTGTATCATTACTTATATTAAAAATTATAATAAAATTTCACATATAATATTAACCAATTAATTAAAAATAAAATTTTATATTTATTAATTTATATTTAATATATTTACTATGATAGTAAATTCAGTTTTTAGTTATTATATAATAATAAATAAAATGATCAATTTCTTATTTTATTTATGATTCATATTTTATAAATAATTGTTGATTAACTTGATTGATTTTTGTTATTAAATAAAAATGTAAAAAAATTATTATTTTGTTGATTTTTCCTATTCATATAGTGTTACTTATATGAAAGATGTAAAAAAAATCATAACTACTATAAATTTATTTTATTAATTATGAATAGTATAGAAATTTATCATATTTTATTAACAATTCATTTGTCATATTTTAGCAATAGTTGTAATATATTAATTTATCATATTTCATCAATAATTAATAACATATTAATCACTTTAAAATAATAGTATAATCAAGTCTTTATTAGAATTTTATTATATATATTAATATACATTAAATTAATATATTATTAATAATTAATAAGAAAATTTTATATATTAATATACATTAAATTAATATATTATTAATAATTAATAAGATAAATTAACATTATATAGTAATCATAATTTTATTTGTTAATACAAAAACTCAATCAAGTTAGTTATTTATTATTTATATAATAAAAAACAAAATTAAAATTTTGTCATCTTATTTATTATTGTTAATTAATGTTATTACATAACAAATTACAAAATTAATAAAAATAATTTATTATCATATTAATTTTTAGTTTATTTCAATCAATTTGATAATTCCAATGTTTGTCTCTTTTACTCTAAAATTTATTAGAACTATTTCATTGGAATATTTCATTTAATTTAAATTTGTGAGTTGAGATAAATTATTCAAAATATGTAATTAAAAGTGTTGGAAAATCGAGGCAAGATCTGATCTTGCACTTTGCGGAATAATTATGAAAATTTTTCTTAAGCCAAGATCCTTTAAAATTTTATATAATGATTTTGGCATATAAATCATAATAAAGAATAAATCGTAATTAGTACTTTATTCTAAAGTTTGATCCTTTTCTTGTCGTATCCTTTAAACCGTTCATAAAATTTTCTCATCTCAACTATTATAGTTGCGTGTTTGACCTCTAACAACAGAACATGTCAAGAGAATTTTGTAACTATTATAAATAGAGTTAGACAAGGAGTGCTAGCTCTCTTAGAGCTTAAGCCCTTTTATAATAAGTTTTGGACATTATAGTAATTCAATTAGAAAAAATTAGGCAAAGAGTGTTAGCACTTAGCTCCCTTAGAAATAGAGCCTATTTATAATAAGTTTTAGACATTATAGTAATTTAATTAGAAAAAATTAGGCAAGGAGTGTTAGCTCCCTTAGAGATAGAGTCTATTTATAATAAGTTTTGGACACTATAGTGATTTAATTGAAATTAAATTCTAATTTCAATTACATCTTAATTAGATTTACAAATAATTCTAATTAAATACCAATTATGTTCAAATAAGATCAAATATCTCATATTAATCCTTATTTAATGAATATTTCATATTTATTTATAAAATTTCTCAAACTTTGTAATCAAGTCCAACTTGACTAAAATATCTTTTTTTTCTCTTTAACTCGTGTGTGATTCATTAGGTTCCTAAATATATTAACAATGGATATAGATTAGGTTCCTAAATATATTAACAATGGATATAGATTATAACCCTAAATCATATTTAGGGTTAGATAAATTAAAATCCTTTAATTTATCTTTAATTATGTAATTATACAATTTATATCTATAGATCAAGATTATCGTCTAGCAATGCATCATGACCACCCAAATATTTAGGAATGTCAAAATAGTTTTACTGAATCTTTTTATACATGATTTTACCATATAATTTGATCTTTTTATCATATGATGTTCCAGTCAGATATAGAGTATGAAATTAATGTCTACTTTATTTGCGTCCAATCATGTTAGTTCTCTACCACTAGCAATTAATTCAATTAATGTCATTTGAAAACTATTTTCAAAGTGTCATTCCACCTTGGCCAAGGATTTCCCTAATCAATACTAATCGAGAACAATATAGCGTTCATCTTAATTACTTTAGAGTGATTAATCCTATATTGATTACTGAACTAACACTATATAGTTTATACTACATCCAATGACTACCAATTTAGTTATAATTGACTAGAACAATTCATAAATAGTATCAAAACATAGCAATCCCTATACAAGATAATTTGGAGATCTCAAGCCAAAAGATTATTTATATAATCATCACAATGAGAATTTTTATTGATATACAAATAATATTGCAAATAGATTTCTCATATAGGGTCGGGTATTTCTCATATATGGTCAGATCAGTGAATTTTTTCTCTAAAAAACACATATACATTTGTTTAAGTATCTTTATACTTTAGTCTATGAGATCGACTACTTCCTTCATAAGCAAAACATAACATTAAGACTATAAACAATTTAGGGATAATGAATAAATTCAATATCAATTTCATAATTATAATCTCACCGTAATTTCATTTGTAATATATATTTATCTCAGGGACTTTATTATACACATCTAATATGAACAAGATAAAGAATGTATTTAAATTATTTTATCATTAACCTACAACCAAGTGATTGGTTGTAGGGCATAAACGAACAATCTTCCACTTGTACTAAGTCAATTATTTAAGTATCTTATATCATATCACCATATGACGAGCATGATGCTACTAGGACAGTGGTTTAGTGATAGAATTCTACAATATTTTCTATAGTGAGCACTTGTTTAAATGTTATAACTTTCATCTTAATTATCATCATAATTAAGAGAATCTACCTAAACATATACTTAGATCTTTGATGAGACCTTTAACTCCTTTTGCATGCCTAATGGCTTTAATATTTTATAGTATATTATTGTTTTGAATAATGAAAGGAGCTATATCATGTTTATTAAAGAACTTCTTTATCTAATTAATCATTTCAACCAAATGAAAAATGTATTATGGCTTAATTAGCTATCATTGCTACATTGGAACCTTTCCAATCTTAAAATAATATTGTTCCAAGTAAAATATATCTTAATCAGGATTTACTTCTCAAATTAATATCCTTATAACCTTGAACTCAAATATCAACTTATACATAGAATAATAGATATCTTTAATACTTCACAAGTATCAAATATCTTAAATACTAACCAACTTTAGTACATTATCTATTTACTTAGACTTGAACAGGTAAGCAACTTGCATATCTATCTTTACAGATCTTATTCCCAAAATTAAGTTGTTACATTTCCATATCCAACAAGGTTTGTTCTTAAACAATTATATTTTTCAACAATTGAAAATATGAATTATTGTTCTCTGTGAGTAATATGTCTCTACATGCTCTCACTAAATAGGACATTTATATTCTCACTATCCTCTTTACAGACATGATAAATTCACAATCATCTCCAAATAAACTATTTGAATTCATTATGAAAGTGAATCTTTTAACGTCTTGTAGCCTTTCAACTATACATCAAATATATCGACAAAGGCACTATTTCCAATTGGATGTATTGTTATGATATTTGAATTTTTTTAAATTTCAGCTTGCTCCTATTACTTATCTTGAGAATCATTCTCCTATAAGTATACATTGAAATAAATAATTTGTTCAATGGTTTCTGTAAGATTATATATAAACTTTTGGATATCTCATAACCTTTTAGTATAATATATGTTTCAAGTAAGCATCACATCCCTAAATCATTAATTTTGACTCTTTCAAAGTCTAAATGTTGCTAATTTATTTAATTAAAATTACTGAAGGTAAGTTATAATACTAGGCATAGCTATAAAAGAAATAAATATTGTATAATACAATATGTTATTGTATTTTCCTCCATATATAAATCCATACTCTTATCGAATTTAGTTTTAAAGGTGTTTACTAAAGAATCTCATTGTTTGTAGATAATTGAAAAGTTTTAAACTCACCACATCGATTTCGTCGAAGTGCTTCAATATTTTCAATGCTTAATTTATACTAAAATTTAAATAACTTGAACTTTTCAAAAATTTTAAATCAAATTTTCATTTAATATATGTAACTATATCACATAAAGTCAAAATTAACCTAATGAAATATAAATATCATCATTTTATGAACTATTATCACATTTAACACATCGCATGTATAAGATTTAACAATTCAATACCATCATCGTTCTTTCACCAAAGATTGATTTAATTTTTCTTCAATTCAATAAGTTTCACAAGTTGCATATGATTTATAATCAAAAGGATACATAAACCCTGGTATGTAACTTTATGATTCTTATTATATTGATTTAACAAATATGATATAAAAGGATAGTCTCGATTATCTAACTTTGTTTTCTTATCACTTATATGAAGCATAAGTCTCCTTTGATCCAACACACACAAACTATGTGTATAAACTTGGATCAACTACTTTTACTTAATAATGTATTTCTTATCATACATTGAACATTATTATAATGTTGAATCCAAATTCAGTATCAAATACTCGTTAGCATAAAATAGAAATATATAATCTCTATCATATCACGTATTGGCAAGTCATGTAATTATGTCTTCTAATGATAACTATTATCATTCTATAGCAAATGCCTTCAATTGTAGTTCACGTTTATACTTTTAGTAGGTTAAATTGAGTGGAACAATTCCAACAAAGTACCATACCTATTAGCTTTACTTAATGCAACCTTTTACATCTTGCTATCATGATATTGATATACATCTTACATATTGTCATCAAAGTTTATGAGACATTAGTCAAATCAAATTGTTAATACATTTTGTCATCTATATGATATTAACATATCTTTAAAACTTTGTTATTGATCTTCAACAAGGACTACTAGTAAAATTGCATGATAGACATACAACGAAATATAAATGTAAGAAAAGCAAGTAATTTATTATATGTTATGACTAGCAAATAAGATTAGGACATTAATTATGTATTTACTTACTCCATTATTTTATTCAAAATAATAACCCTCACTAATATTTGAGAAAATTACTTTAATCTTTCTAATGGGCTAGAATTTCATTAAATTTATTTGATCTTGAGTTTGCTCAACAAACCAACTAAACTTTATTAAGTAAATAACAACTTTATTAATTACATCTTATGTGACTCCTAGATCTGTTAGGTGGCAACTTTTGCCAAAATATATCTTATTTGTGATTCCTAACCCTGTCTCTAAATTCATGTGATCATGAGTTTGCTCATCTAAATCAAACAAATTTAGTTAAGTAGGACCCATCTTTATAAGACTAAACATATTTGGGTTAAAACGACTTTGAGTTTGCTCAACAGGCCTAATAATAAATAAAACTCTAGTTTATTATTATAACAATAAAAAGCAACAATCAAGTTTAAAACATGTACTTAATATTTTAATGTGAGATTTAATTTCAAATGGCCTCTTCAAACAAGTAATAACATCACATATATAAAATATACAATTTAACATGCATATATAACATGCATATATATGCATGTTAAATTGTATATTTTATATATGTGACACACACACACACACACACACACACACACAAACATATAAATAAAATATGCAACTTATACACTCATAATCAAATTATAAGCATAAAATATCAAGTTTCGATCGATTCTAGTTATTGATCTTCATAATCTAAATAATATTTCCAACTCTTTGGAAAAATTAGATTAAACTCTTTGATTCCTAAATGTACTAAATTCTTAATCTAAATAGAAATTTAATTTGATATGAAAATAATTTTCAAATTCAGTTGAAAACTATTTCCAATTATGTTGACTCTTTTAATAAAATTTAATTGAAAAAATTTCAATAAATTATACTTTTTACTTATTATATTTAGAAAACTCCTTTTTCAAAATTTAAGAAGTAAGATATTCTAATCCAATTAGAAAACTATTTCTAATACAATTATAAATTACTTTTCCTTAATTAGAAACTTTTCTAATTTTAAAAGGAAACTACTTTCAAAATTGAAAAAAATAATCTTAGTTCCAGCAGACTTAGAATTTTTTATTATGCTGTACTAATTGATAAAATGACAGCTGGAGTTTGTTGATTTTAGATCATAACTCAAACAAGAAATCTCATGATTTCATAAGCATACAAGATCATACGCATGTCACTAAGAAGGGTAGGATGATATACTAACTTGAAATGCAGTGGAATAACTCCTTGTATGCTAGATGTTTTGCCTCCCTTATGGAGATCCACTATGACTTCTCCTTCTTTTTCAACTCGTTATAGTTGGAATGGATGAAGTAAACTGATCTCGTCACAACGCACTAAGGTCGGAAGAGTTGCTAACTTGTGAAAGTAGTAATCCTTATGGTTCATCCACAATGCTCTTAATAAGCTTAACAACTATTTTATGGGAGAATACTTCAACGCATGAAGATTTGAAAGAAGGGAGTGTTTTTGGCTCAAAGATGGGGAGAAGAGTATAGTATTCGGCCAAAGAAAAAACTCTCTCAAAGGAACTACGAAATTCCCTTTTATAAGCCACCAAAAGGTGTGCCTTTGAAGAGTCATGACTCTTTCAAGAGCTATGTCTCTTGGCGAAACATCACGACTCTTCCATTCGCATCATGACTCTTCCAAGAGTCATGTCTCTTGGAAAAACATCATGACTCTTAGCTAAAGGACACATCCTTTGGCAAAGAGTAATGTATCTTCACTTAAAGTCATGATGGTATACTCATGACTATTCATTCTTGTACATGAACCCCTTTTTTAGCCAAATGGTCACAACTATTGGCCGAAACAACACATCATTTCATGCAAAGTACATATACCTTAGTGAAAGGGTGTCATGTATGTTCATTCTAAGGCAAGGTACATGATGAATCTTCCCTATTGGCCGAATTCAATCTCTTGGCCAAATTCATGTATCTATGTTGAGACAATAAACTTGCACTTTAAATGTATGCATGGGAAGATGCATTATGGCGTGCTACAGGTTATGGTATACCTTAGTGTCCATTGTGCACTCAAGCACGCTAAATTCCTTCATTTAGTACCACTAATTTCGCCGATTAAGCTTTGGGTTTCAACTCTAACTCATGCTCCTTAATTAGCTCTTCTAGCTTAACTAGTATGAACACATTTATAGCTAGCTTCAATTCCTAAGAACCAAAAATGAGCTGGGGTAATTTCAATTGAGTCCAATTGAGTTTATCCACGGCTTTCTAGCTATTAACTAGTTTTAATGAGCTCCCACGAGCTCACCTTAAGCTAGCTTTAGACACTTGAGCTAACGGAAAGTCATGTCAAGCCACTTATAGATTACATGAGCTTCATTGAGCTCCCTTGAGCTGAGGGTTAACTCCTTACATGAAACCCAAGCACTTTCAAATATATCTTGGTTAAGCTATAAAATTCCAACAAAGTTAGGGTTGGGGTGCTCGTTCCTTATCTTATGCTGGTAGAATGGAATTGATTAGATCTGTGCTTTATGGTATTCAGAACTTTAAGTGTTCTATCTTTCCCATTCCTAAGTTTGTGATTGCCAAGATTCAATCTATTTGTAGATCTTACTTGTGGAGCGATGTTGATGTTAGTAGGAAAGGTCTTGTGAGTTTGCAAATTGTTACTCTTTCGAGAGAGGAAGGTGGGCTTGGTTTTAAGGAATTACTTGCTTGGAATAAAGGTGCAATGATTCAATATTTAGTTGAGCTCTTGTCAGATTATGATTCAATCTGACAGAAATGAGCTCATACAAATATTCTCAAACATCACTCCATTTGGTCTATTAATAGTAGAACTGGATGTGTGGTACGGGAAAAGTTTGCCGAAAGTCAGAGATGAATTGTTGTAATTATATCCTCAGACTTATGCAAATTTTTTTGATAATATGAGGGGGAAAATGGTAGACTGAATGTTGGTGCTGCTTATGATATGTTTTGAAAGAATGGTCTAATTTCCCCAATCACCCAAATATGTGGCATGGTTTTCATATCCCAAGATGCTCTTTTCTTTTGTGACTTACTAAAAAAGATAGGTTGTATACATATGCTAGAATGCAAAGGTTAGGCATAGTTCATGGTTTTCCATTGGATTGCAGATTTTGTGGGCACCACATTGAAAATGTGGATCACTTGTTCTTCTAATGTGTTTTTTCCTAGCATGTTCTACAAAAAATAATGAACTGGCTTAGAGTTTCTCATACTGATGATAACCTAATGTCTTGGTTGAAATTACTTAATACGGGAACTAACAAAAGTATAATAAGAGTAGCTGGTTTTTCTACTATTGTTTATTATATTTGGTGGTTTAGAAATCAAATTGTTTTTCACTAGAAAGATTTGATAGATGTGTTAAGGTTATTATTAACCAGTTGAAGCTTAGATGTAGTGTGTTGATTTTGCCATGTAATAGGAAAATTAGGAGCTTGTGTAAGTGTTTAAATATCTCTCCTATAATGATGGTTATGTCCACGTGTAATTGTTCAACAACGTTTTTTGGTGCGATGGATTTTAATTCACTTTGTTCAAATTTTTTAAAAATACTTTTAAATTTAATTAAAAAAGTTCTTTACACTATTTATTTATAGATTAATTTCTTAACTAATTAAAATTTTTCTTTAATAAATTATAAAACTATTTTAAAATATTAAGAAAGCACATTTTTATTAATTAATAAATAAAAACACTTTTTAAAATTTAACCAAGAAAAATGCATTGTCTAATAAATCAAGAAATTTATTATTTATAAATAAATAAAATATTTCTAAATAAATTGAATAACATTTTCTAAACAAATAAGTCATAAATTTAATTTATCTAAATCGCAGTGAAGTAAATAAATTTTAATTAATAAACATTTTTAAAATTATTTATGAAAATACTTTTATTTAATTTTAAAATTTTTAATTAATTAATTTTGATCTAATTAAAAATAATTAATTTTAATTTTATAAACATCTTTTTCAAAATTTAAATTAGAATCAATATAATTATTAATATTAATCAAATTGTAAAAATTAATTACTTTAATTTTAATTTTAGAATTGACCTTAAATTTTTTTTAAAAAAATTTTGGGTCAAAGGAGAACACCGTGATTACATGCCTAATTGCAGGGATGAGACCCCAAGCATATCTGCGAGAATATATGAGTTACATCCCGAAGGTGGATACTGGAAACAAAAAATTCCTAAATCAAAAGAACTGGCAACATGGGCTAACCAATCCGCACACCTATTACCTTCCCGCAATATATGACGAAATTGTACCTCCCACGATCTGTCCATAAGCGCCCGAATGGCCATTCCCATTGAACTCTCTCCCAAGCTCAAGTTTCCGGAACCTGATAAAATGTTGATGATCTCCAGAGCGCCCACTTCTAGCTCAATTCTTCTATAACCCAAACCCCACGCCAAATTTAGTCCAGTATGGACTCCCTACAGTTCAGCTAATAATGGCTGACAGGAAGCGATATTGTGTACAAAACCTCCCAGCCACTGTTCATTCCAATACACAAATGAGCTTAATTCCATGTCCAAACAAGCACTTTATTCTATATGAAAACCCTAATTTGATAAAGATGAAACCCTAGTTTCCGAAATGAATAAGTTGTCGCCAACCAAAACTACCAGTCGTTGCCATCTACTGCCGCTACTGCAGGAGAACCTCGTCGTCAACCACCAGCCCCCAGCTGCAGGTGATACCACTAGCGAGTTTCTCCCGCCATCGATAGTTGCAGTGTTTGCAGCTCACCACCCTTCTTTAGCCGCAGCTCCACAATCGCGCCTCACAGAAGCGTCTTCTTGTCGGCCCGCATGCTGCCGTCAATTGCCAAGCCACCACTGTAATAACCTCTGTCTTCTCCAAGTTTAAATTATTCTAGCGTGTGAAATAGCCCATCTCATGGAGCTGTCAGTCACTCACCACCAACCGTAGAAATCCATACCAATGAACCATCTCCTGCACGTTTCCGATAGCAATAATGTCAGAACACAAAAGTTTCGTAAGCAAACAATTCCTAATTTCAAGATTCAACACCAATTTACTGCCATCGTCTTGTCCAACGCAAGTTTCGGCTTATGGGTTTTTACAAAGCCCGGATAATACTAAGGTTGAACCAAGTTTTATAAACCAGTAAGTAGCTGAAGGTTTCTAAGGTTTAACTTATTGAAATTTCTAGAATTCTCAATCCTGGATTTTTTTATTTCGTAATACAGGATTCATAAGAAACTAATTTGAAACTATTTCAGATTTTTCAGATTTAAGTTGAATCTAATTCAATTTCAGATTGTGAGTTTTAATTTTAAAATCCAAAATTATAATCAATAACAACCAAACAACTTAATCAAATCATATAATTAAAATTGGCTTTAATATTACTTTTTTTTTGACCAAAAGCTTTAATATTACTATTAATAAATCATGGCAAGATCTGGTCTCATGTATAATAGAATAACTACGAAATGTTTTCATATTTAAATATTCAAAAGCTAAGATTATTCAAAATTCTATAGAACGATTAGTAAATAAGTTATAATAAAGCATGAATCATACTGTATACCTTATTTTAAAATTTGATCATTTTCTTATTATATCCTTCGAAACTATTTATGAAATAGGTTCATCTCAACTACCATATTTACACAAATGTTCGGCCTCTAATGATATTCATAAAATGTGTTAAGAGAACTCTGTAACTATTACAGAGAGAGTTAAATAAGAAGTTAAGCTTTTAACAACATAACAATATAATTAAAATTAAATTCTAATTTTAATTCAACTTTAATTAGAATTACAAATAGTTATAACTAAATATCAATTATGCTCAAATAAGATCCAATATCTTATATTAGTTCTTATTTATTAAATATCTTATATTTAATCATAAAGTTATTAAGTCTAACTTGATTAAAATATCTTTTTTCTTTTCAACATGTTCTTTGTGTGTGACCCATTAAGTTCTCAATTAACAACAGATATAAATTATGACATTAAATCATATTTAAGATTATATATTAAACTCTTTTAATTTATCTTTAATTCTCTTTAAAAATGTCAAAGTAGATTTGACAAACCTTTTCATACATAATTTTACCTTATAATTCAGTCATTTCATCATACAATATTCCGATTAAACATAGAGTATGGAATTAATGTCTACTCTATTTAAATTCAATCATGCTATTTCTCTACCATTATTAATTGAATTAATTAATGAAATTTGAAAACTATTTTTGAAATGTCATTCTACCTTGACTAACCATTTTTTGAATCAATAATTATTAAGAACAACGAACATTCTTCTAAATTACTTTAGAGTGATGAATCATATATTATTCACTCAACTACTTTCATATAATTCATATTACATCCAATAACTATCGACTGAACTATCCTTGACTAGAACATTTCATAAGTAGTATCAAAATATAGCAATCCATATAGAAGATACTTTGAAGATCTCAATTCAAATGATTACTTATACAATTATTACAATGAGAATTCCTATAGACAAACAAGTAATATTCCAAATGGATTTCTCATATAGGATTAGTTTAGTGAATTTGTTCTCTAATAAATACCCACACGTTTGTTTAAGTATCTTTATACTTTAGTATATAACAACAATAACTCCTTTCATAAGAAAAAATATAATGTGTTAATTTTTTTTACGTTTTATTAATATCCATTCTTAATAAAATATTAACTATGAACAATTTAGGGATAATCAATGTTTTAAAAATCGAACCGGTCGAAGGAAAGGTTTAATATTTAGAGGTTCAACCGGTAGTGAACCGTTATAAAACCGATATATAATAAATAAGAAGTAAAACTTATAAGACTAAGTAAAAATAAAATATTTTATTGAAATAAAGATACACCAATATCTATTATTATATAATGAATTAATAATAAATAAATATGAGTCTAATATAAATATTAAAATAACAATAAAAATCAAAATTGTATTTCTGAATGAGTCAAAAGCTCCCAATTCTCTAACACTATTTAAAGATTTACAAACTACGTTTTCATCAAAAGTATTTGTATCAACTTCTTCTACTGCATTAAAATAAATTAAAAATTAGTAATGCATGAAATTATTCTCAATTGTAAACTTGTAATACATTATAATTTTAACTTAAATATGTTCAAAATAAGATATGAATTGAACATCAGTAGATGCTTTTAATTCATTCGTTGTAATAAATGTATTTTCTTTATAAATTGTCTTTTCAAATTCATTATAATCAAGATCAGGAGATGGTTCTTCTTCTTCGATCCAAAAATTAGTAAGTTCAATACAATCAATATCAACTGAATCATATGTTCTCTTCTTACTAAATGATCTGAATACGTAATAGAGAAATTATAAAATCAATAATAAAAATAAAATTATTGAAATAAAATGACTATAAAATAATAAAATACCTAGAAGAGATGTACGTTGGGATATATAATATGCTTTTGAAAAACAAGCTTTCAAAGTTAAAAGTGAACAAAAACACAATATACCGAGTTTGTTGTGTATTAATTTAATCACCGCCCATTCCCTTCTACAGCCATTAACATCGTCTGATTGGAGGGTATATTTACGTTAAAGGATGACAATTTTTAGTTTATTTTAATGGGTTGATTTATAGGCCAGTCTCAGACTCATACTAACTTGAGATCTAATTTTTCTAAATAAAATAATATCATTTTTTAAAAGAGTTGATTTTTGGGTAAGCCTAAACTTGAGCAAGCTAGACTCGAATCTAATTAAAAAAATAAATTATTATATATATCTAATTTTTTTAAAAATATTTTAAAAATTAGATCATGGGTAACCTATGATCATCCCTATTTACATTTAGAAAGGAGCATGACAAAGTTGGGTAGGTATGGTTTGATGTCTTTGTAATGCCAAGACAAACTTGATAAGAAGATTTGAAGTTTACTGCTAACACGTCAACCTGAATGGAAAATGTTGCCTATGTGAAGCTGTTGATGATTCCATGCCACAAGTGTTAAAAATTAACAACAAGAGAATCTAAAGATAATGTAAATTAATAGGAAATAAAACATTTATATTAATTTTAAGTTTGAAAATACTATAAAAAATTGAATAGACAAACTATTTGAATTTGGAAGAAGAAGAAGGTGTCGTTAACTTGGGGTGTTGAAAAGACGGGAAGGGAGAGATGCTTGGAGGAATAAAGAAATAGCAGTGAAAATCGGACCGGACTGTCCAATCCGACCGAAAAAGGTTTAAATTAGCCGGTTTTTATACATAGAGGTTATTAGGTGAAACCCAATTGGACCACTGACCAGTTCAAGCTTTTTTTGGTTAGACCGAATGGTCCGGTCTAGTTTTTAAAACCTTAGGTAGAAATATGAATCAAATTTGGTGATTTATTTGTCATTATATGATCATGAGAAAATGGTTATTTTTCATGAACACCGTGGGTTTATGATGAAAATAGGGATGTGTGGTTTTCGAATATTTGATGATCAAGATGTCTTAAGATAGAGATGAAATGATTTTTTAGTTTGAAAGATCAATGAAATGTGCATGAGAAGAGTGCAGAAAAATGAAAGAAGAAATGCAGAAAAATGTGAAGGATATGCATGAATAGATTCTATTTTTGATGTTATGTTTGATCATGGATTTTTGATTTATTGTGCATGAGTTGAGTTGAAATAGAAGCAAGAATAAAGTGGAAATATTGAGGAAATAAGCTAGAAGAGATAGACTAAGCAAAAGAGAGGATTTAAGATGAAAGAGATGGTGAAGGGTGCCGGAAAATGTACAGATGCAGTGTTTAATTGAACATGCACCTGTATTTTAGCCATAACTTGACCTATAGGCATCGAAATACGATGATTTTAAGTTTAGATTAAATTAGAGACGTGTGGCTATATTGTTCATGAAGAAATTGAAATTTAATTCTGTCTCTAAGAGTTTCAAAATTTAGCTCGAAGTTGAGTTTGTGGATTCTGTCGTGGTTTGGAACAATCTGTAGTGTTTTAAGCATAACTTGCAGAATATCGAACCAAATTGCATGAAATTAGTTTCATTAGAAACTTAATCCATAAAGGAACAATTGTTCAAAAGAGTGTTTTGCCTAAATCCTTCATATTCCTTCTCAAAATGACCATGAAAGATTGACCTAAAGGTTTGTTTTGAAGAAGAGAGGGGGGAAAGAAATTCTGCAAGTAGAAAATGGGAAGAGGAAAGGGGAAAAAACAAAAGTCACCCTTGTGCTTAAGCACGACGGTGACTTTGCATGGGTGAGTTAAACGTCACCTTCGTGCATAAGCACGATGGTGACTTTGCCCGATGTAACTCACCCTGAACACCTTTGCTTCTTTTGGCTATATCTTCTAAGTCTGACCTCCAAATTACATAAGACTTGAACCATTGGACTCGTAGCACATTGATATTCATCTCCACCAAAAATTATAACCTTATGAAGTCATTAAGGAGAGATTGCTTGATGAATTTGGGACGGAATTAATGTGGAGTTCTGGAAACTGATAATTGAAGTATTTTCACTGAACATGCTTTGGTAATTTAGGCATAACTTGATATGTAGTTATCTAAATGAGATGATCTTTGAATTGGAGTAAACTACAAATCATATGAAGAAGTCTAATTGTAATTCAGGCTCTAAGACTTTCAATTTCTGGATGGAAGTTGAATTTGATGTACTGTTTCAAAATGAGAACAGTCCGAAAATATTAGGAGAATAACTTTCAAAATACTAAACCAAATTGAATGATTTTGGTGTCATTATAAACTTAAGACAATGGGAAACATTTTTATAGAAGAGAGTATTGTCAAATTACTTCATTTTCATTGTCTAATTGATCATGGAAAATAGACCCGAAGGTCTGGAATTTTAGAGAAATTATAAGAAGAAATGAGAGTTTTGATAATATGTGATCATGTAATGTTGGAATAACATTAGTGAATGAATTGTTGATATCAAAGTACCAAAGGTATGAGATTGTTTGGGAATAAAGATATTCACATGATTGAGGTTGTGATTCAAAGAAGAGGAGTAAACTGTATCTAGTTAAAGTGAATGAGAATTTGATAATAAAAGCAAATATTGCTAACAATGAAATGACTAGTAATTGAGTTATAAAATGAGAATTTGGATAAGATGTGAAATTTGATAATATACCTGGGATTGTTATTGAGCATACATTGTACATAGTCCATATACACATTTGTGCATAAATAAATGCTATAATTGTGCAAAGTTATTAATGTGTGTGTGTGCAATATGTGAATTGCATAATTGTGATGTGCAGGTTCAATGCTCGCATTTGGACGTTTCCAGATAATGGAAGCCAATTCTAATCTGAAGCATACTGCAAGTAGACCGAGATGGTCTTACCTTATTGTTTGTTTTTTTAAATTATGAATTGAATGATTATGCAATGTGAATGTGTTGGTTTCGGACAATATATGTCTGAGGAGTTTGATAAATGTGAGAACATTGAAGTGCTTCTTGTATGTGAATTGGATTGAAATAAGTGTACATAATTTGATTGTTAAATGCCGGACCACGATTCAATGATAAATGTGTTTTGAATGTGCATTCGCATATGGATGAAAAAGTGTTTCTCAACATAAATGTTGAATACCGGACTAAGGTCCGATGATATGTGAAAGTGAATAAGTGATCATATGTGATTGATGCATTTCACTACATGATTGCATGGAAAATAAAGGCAGTTGTGACCAGAGTAGCCAACATGAAAAGAGCTTTAAGCTCAGTTATGCGCATCAGAGCCTCAAGCTCAGCGTTTAATGAGCCCAGTGTCCCCAATGGATACGGGACAGTTATCAATGAGCCCGATATCCACAATGGATACGGGATAGTTATCAATGAGCCCGATATCCACAATGGATATGGGACAGTTTGGGTGTTGGATCACAACAAAGTAACAAATGGAAAGTGGGTCTCATGTGCACTGCATATGCATGATATGAATGATTATAATGTGTTGAATGTAAAACGTCAAATGATTGATAAATTGTATATGACCCAATGTGATTATTAGATAAATTATGTGAATTGTATATGTTATGTGTTGAGTAAGCCATTGATGATGGTCACTCACTGAGTTCGCAAAACTCACCCAAAATTTGCAATTATTTTCAGGCTCAAAAGAGTACCCCGTTAGGCTAATGAGAGTATATCCACTGCATTCAAGTAAGAGGTAGAGGTCGGGATCAGTTGGCGTCTGCATTTATACTTTCTTATTTAAGTATTCCGCAATTTTTGTGTCAGATGTATTTGAATAGTGCGGTATGTAATAACTTTTGAAATTGGAAATGTTTTGTATTTGAATTTGGACCTAAGTGATTAGCGAAATTCTGATGAGTTGTGTATTGGTTGTAATTTTGTTTTTGAAAATGTTTATGAATAAAATGGGTCGACTTGATTATTGGACTTCTGCATACGTGTATGTTAAATGTGAAAAAAAAATTGTACTGAGTTTTCGAGAGTCGATCGTTCTAATATGCCACCCTTGCGGGATCCGCTGTTGGAACCCGATTTTGAAACCGGATCCCAACCGCAAAACCGGATCAAAAGCAAAAAAGAACGGAAAATTTTCGAAAACAAAAAGCGAAAGCACAAAGAACGATAGCGAAAGAAAGAATGCAATAAAAAACGGAGGTAGCAAATGTGCGCTCAAACAAATGAACGACAAACGGAAACAAAAACGAAGTGCAAAACAAACGGATCCGACATCCGAAGCGAACAAGAAAACTGTCACGTTGGAAACCTATGGACTAAACCATCCGAAAATCGGTCTAAATTTTTTTTTCTTTTCATTCTTATTCATTCCCTTCATCTTTATTAATCTTATCCAAAACAAAACCATTTGCAAATTCAACCATTCTAATCTCACTATCCTTTTCCATAAGCTCAAAACACTCTTAATCGAGCATATCTGAATCATATCTTTACACTCTTAATCTAATACTTATTTTAACTTTGCCATAAACCGATTTTATCGAAAATCGGGCAGTATAACGGCTGTATTTTGAACAGCCCAAAAATCTGCAGATCAAAAATACACACTTCTAAAATTTTCAATCACAATTCAGAATCATCGGACCTCCCGTCCGGAATCCAAATACCATCAAACGCAATTCTAAACCTAAACACTTCAATAAGCCTCAATTCAAAAATCCATCCTCATAAACAATCTTATTTATATACATCTCAAAATAAAAAATACAAATTCATAATTCAATCTAAACCACTCATATTCATAATAATCATAACTCATATCCCAAAATCATCCACAGACCCAACTATATATATTAATTCATAATTCAAAATACATTATCAAACCAATGTGGCATTAGCAAGCCACGATACAAAACCAAATGCCAAAATCTCAACTAACCCTATTACATAAACATGCAAAACTGATGTCTTCACCGTCTTCATCCGATCTCCTGCTCAAAAACCTGGAGATGGGGGTGAAAGGTGGGGTGAGCTTGACAGCTCAGTGGGTAACATACTTATAATTCGAAAAACAAACAAAAAGTATCTTTCATAATTCTTGCCATATCATAGAAATTTCACAATAGAAAATTTGCAAAATCCTTATTTCTCAAACTTTTTTCTTTTCAAATCATTGAAAACTTTCATAAACACTTTCACAATTTCACGGTTGAAAAACCCGGATTTCTCATTTGTCACAAATTCTCAAAAGTTTTTACGTATTCTTTTTCGCAAATTTAGAACAATGTCAAAACATGAATGCAATACATCAAAATGCATCACCAACATAAACAAAACAAAACACATAACACATCAAATGGTTTGGGTCGGTCCTAACAGAACGTACTGCACATTCTCGCATAGCGGTTCTGTGCAGCCGTGAACGGAGGAGAGTCCGAAATCGGAACTCCTATGCCACTAGCGGGCAACCGGGAGAAGGCTATCAGAGAGAGACCAGTGCACTGACTCTTACGGAGGGGACCTAACCAAACCCACATAAACACATATCACAACTTGAAAATCATATTGTCCGAAGGCACTTTTCGAAAATTCAAATTCTCATGTCGTGTCGTACAAGACACATTCACATTCACAAAGTCACCACATCAAAGCAATTCATATAACACAATTTCAATCATTTAAGATTGAACCAATTTTAGCAATCATCAGATGATCAGACAACTTGACATTCCCAAAATGCACATGATTTCACATAGAAATTCTCCCATAGCAAATTCGCAAATTATTTTAGAATGCACAATTAGATCACTGATTAAAGCCTTCAAACATAATGAATTCAACAATTGTTTCAATATTATCAAAACGTTCAAAAATCATTGAATGTACAATTAAGAACATTTTATTCACATCATCCGAAACCATTTTCATAATTTATCAAATTTGTCGAAATAACGAATTTAACAATTTGAGCGATTTCTTAAATCATTATAAAATCAATGAATTTCAGAATCTTTCTTAATTTCTCAATTTATTTTAAAACTCGTAATATTTTCCAAAACATTTGAAAACAATAAATTCAATACTTTCCAACTTTTTCAATCAATTTCACAAATCATTTGAAAACAAGAAATTGGACCTTTGTACCATTTTTCGTAATTTCAAAAATTTTCTTAATTTATCAAACATTTTAAAACTTGTAACTTTTCTTAAAAACATTCGAAATTAAAAATTTTAGTTTCTTAAATCATTGAACATATAACAAATTTCTAAAGTTATTCCAAAAGCAAGGAATTTAATTATACTAAAATCATAATTTTTCAAACATCTTCATAAACACTACACATTTTCATAAACACTACTTTATAAGTAAAATAAAAAATATTAAGGAATCATAATTTTTCTTTATAAACCCTTCCAAAAATATTCGGAAATCAAAATTCTTCAAACCTTTTCATAAATAATATTTTTGTAAACACTTCCAAAAATATTTGAAAATCATATCTTCATAAACCATTTTTTTTATAAACAATTTCAAAAATGTTTGGAAAACATCATAATTTTTCAAGTACTTTTGTAAACAATATTTTCTAACTAATTCCGAAAGTATTCGGAAATCATAAATTTTTCAAACATTTTCACAAATGATATTTTATAGCTAATTTCGAAAGTATTCGGAAATCATAAATTGTTCAAGCATTTTTATAAACAATATTTTTATAAATAATTTCAAAAGCAATAAACTTAATCATTCCAAACTTGTAACAATTTTTCAAACCCATTTGGAAATAAATAAAAGTCGATACTTTCTTTCTTAATTTTTCGAAATGGAAGCATGGCTTATAATTAAATCAATCAAATACAATGTATTCAAACCATTTTGGAAATTTCTTAGGTCACTCCAAAACAATGAAT
>JAOSBP010000206.1:32830911-32843836 GCA_027563825.1 Erythroxylum mucronatum
AATGAATTAATAATAAATAAATATGAGTCTAATATAAATATTAAAATAACAATAAAAATCAAAATTATATTTCTGAATGAGGTTGTGTCTTATCATCGTCAAAAGCTCCAAATTCTCCAACACTATTTAAAGACTTGTAAACTATGCTTTCATCTAAAGTATTTGTATCAACTTCTTCTACTGCATTAAAATAAATTACAAATTTGTAATGTATGAAATTATGCTCAATTGTAAACTTGTAATAAGGTATAATTTTAACTTAAATATGATCAAAATAATATATGAACAGACCATTAGTAGATGTTTTTATTTCATTCGTTGTAACAAGTGCATTTTCTTCATAAATCGTCTTTTCAAGTTAATTATAATCAAGATCAGAAGATGGTTCTTCTTTTTCGATCCAAAAATTAGTAAGTTCAATATAATCAATATCAACTGAATCATATGTTCTCTTCTTACTAAACGATCTGAATATATAATAGAGAAATTATAAAATCAATAATAAAAACAAAACTATAAAATAATAAAATACCTAGAAGACATGTACGTTGGGCTACGTAATATACTTTTGAGAAACAAGTTTTCAAAGTTAAAAATGAATAAAAATACGATAGACCAAATTCGTTGCATATTAATTTAATCGTCACCCATTCCCTTCTACAGCTATTAACGTCGTCTGATTGGAAGGTATATTTACGTTAAAGGGTGACAATTTTTAGTTACTTTTAATGGGTTGATTTATAGGCCAGCTTCAGACTCAGACTAACTTGAGATCTAATTATTCTAAATAAAATAATATCATTTTTTAAAAGAGTTGATTATTGGATAAGTCTAAACTTGAGCAAGCTAGGCTCAAATCTAATTAAAAAAATAAATTTTTATAAATTTTTATTTTAAAAAAAAATTAGCTCACAGGTAACCCATGCATGATCGTCCCTATTTACATTTAGAAAGGAGCATGACAAAGTTGGGTAGGTATAGTTTGATGTCTTTGTAATGCCAAAACAAACTTGATAAGAAGATTCGAAGTTTACTACTAACATGTCAACCTGAATGGAAAATGTTGACTACGTGAAGCTGTTGATGATTCCACGCCACGTGTATTAAAAATTAATAACAAGAGTATTTAAAGATAATGTAAATTAATGGGAAATAAAACATTTATATTAATTTCAAATTTAAAAATACTATAGAGAATTGACTAGACAAACTATTTGAATTTGGAAGACGAAGAAGGCTTCGTTAACTTGGGGTGTTGAAAAGACGGGAAGGGAGAGATGCTTGGAGGAGTAAAGAAATAGCAGTGAAACTGTTCGGGCCAACCAAAAAAAGTTTGAATTGACGGGTTTTTATACACAGTAGTTATTAGGTGAAACCGAACTGAACCACTGGTCGGTTCAAATTTTTTTCGGCCGGATTGGACAATCCGGTTTGATTTTTAAAACCTCGAGGATAATACATAAATACAATATAAATTTTATAATTATAAGTTTATAATAATTTTCTTTGCAATGTATATTTTTCTTATAGAATTTATCATATATATTTAAATTTGTACGAGATAACGTATAACTTTAAATGTGATATCGTGATCTTATACTGAAATCGATCTATAATGGATATAATGGGATCCATATTAAATACATCCCCGGTAGACAAGACTTACATCCATTCATGGTGCAAAAATACTTTCCACAATCCTATAACAATTTTCAATATGGTCTCCGTAATAGATGCCAGGATCCTGTGTCCCCTCTGTAATGGACAACGTAACAAGTAACTCTTTAAGATTTACGTGTATTATGGTCTCATTGGCAGACGAAACAAGCAACTATGGTCATTCCAATATAATCATGCTTTGAATCGTGGTGGGTTCATATTGTATTTGGCTACTTTTATTCAGAGGATTAAGGAGGAGTAAAATTTGCTACATCATGAGTTGGCACTGGTAGAATCATCAACAGGGTGCCAGTATCTGTTGAAGAACCACATTGAATCAGCCTCCACAGCATAGCCATCCTGGTTGCGGTGCCAACTGTAGCGAGCATGAGTTCGGTTCTTGATGTCGAAAATGGCTTGACCAAAACTGGCCTCGCGGTAGGCCGAGTAAGATGGCTGTGGCTCAGTCATGCTGCACCAGAAAAGAAAGATCAAAACCCTGCTTAAAAAGAATCCAAAATAGGAGCATATACTAGGAAAAGGGTATTTAACGGCCTTACTTGTTTGCCAAACCTTCAATATTCCCTCCATCACCGATCGTGATGTAAACTGGAGCAGACTGATCTTTCTTGGGAGTGCATTTTCCATTGATAATGTTGTATTCAACATTAGATATGCGTTCCTGAAGAGACGACAAATGAAAATTATGAGCAAAAAGAAAGGAGCCCTGGATGATTGACGAAGAAATCTCTGAAATTCAAGAGTATCGAGTTTGCGTGGCATACAAAATGAATAGTTAAAAGAGGTTTCATCTGAAATTTGCTTTGAGAGAGGCTCTCCTTGAACTAACTAAAGGTTCTGTAAGTAACCAAAGTCAAAATTCTGTTCGGAACCTGTGTTGTTGTGGGAGAAATTCCACGAAATCACCACGAGAATTGATAAAAGACATGAAAAAGTACGTAGGAACTAATCACAAAAGGTAAACTTACTGATCGCTCATAGGCATGAACATGGCCAGCAAACACCACATCTACCTTGTACTGTACAAACCATGGCTCGAACATTACTCTCATGGTTTCTCCTTCCATGTAATGGTAGTTATAGCTATTATACCATGGGGAATGCAAAAGGACAATCAACCATGGTGTCTCGCTTCTGTTAACTTTTGGCAGCTCTGCTCCAAGCCAGTCATACTGTGGAGTGTATTTACCTAAGAAATGACAGAAATGGACAAGAATGAAATCTACAATGTATAGAAGTCAGCAGTAAAAGTCACTGATATCAGATACATCTGGACATTGTCAGGGAATTAGATTCTATAGCTTAGATTCCATTATTTAGGAACCATGGCATGACAAGCACCATTGCACGGCATTTCCTAAGCAATAGCTTAGAGGAATTTAAATGCCTAAGATGGATTCAACTGCTATAAGACATGCAATTTAATAATATTTGTTGCTTAGTATGTTAATCTATGAACTATTAACTCTTACCGTATGCTGAGTATGACGACAAGACAATTATGTATGCAGAAGCTCTCTTAATTGAGTACCAAAATGGAGCTGAACTGCCTGATGCCTTGTAAGGAGTATGATACCGGTGAGAAAAAGGCTTGAATGGTTTCGTCTCACCCTGCAACAATAACACATGGGAGTTGACAAGCATAGATTAGATCCAAAAGCTTTAGCTGTCGCCTTTTTTCTTTCGCCCATACACATTGTAAGAATTAGTAATGATAGAAGATGAGGGATGTAACTTGGGGAGTGCTTACAATTTCAGGGGCAAAATCAATTTCATGATTTCCCACAGTCCATATCCAAGGTTGATAAGCAGCACTTCTCTCTACAAACCTTCCCCATGTATCCCATCTCACGTTGTCATGGTTTGGATAATTATCTGCATACGAGAGGTCTCCAACAAACAAGACTGTTTGGCCTTTTTGTGGGCTATTTTCATAGTGAGTGAGTGTTCTATTCGAATCAAAAGTCTGACCAAGGTCACCTGCAAGTACAGTCCAATAGTGAGCCTATAAGTACAAGCTCATATGTAAGAATCCTTACATGTAGAAAGATCAACCTGCCATATTCTCATAATCAAAGAAACTCCAAAAAAAAAAAGTTGGCTAGACCGTTTTGTGGCATGAAACTTGTAGAATTCATAGTGGGAATAAACTAGACTTCTCATAACCACGAAGCCGGTAATCTAAGCAAATCAGGCATTAGCAAGATCATAACCTATAAGACCAAAGGTGTAGGGGACATCAGGGCCAACAGCAGCAGGGGTTGTGAACCAGAATTGCCGCTTAGTGTGAGAAATACCAACTTCATAGTAGTATTTGGTGTCGTGCTGTTTAAAAAAAAAAAAAAGATGAACCAAATCAACCAAAGTATGGTCCATATCAGAAAGCAACAGAGATCAACAAAAAGCCAAATTAAAAAGAAGAAACAACAGAAAAGCAGGAGATGCAACAACTTTCTTAAAACTTTACCTTCAGATTTTTTACGGTGGCATGATGAATATAACCAGAAGTGTAATTGAAGAATTTATAGGTATAATGTTTGCCTTTGGCCGTTTTCTTATGGTTGCTACCTTCACGCCAGTAATGCACTTTACTTGAACCTGGTTTGTCCTGAGTCACCCATGACACTATCACTGCTTTCCCTTCGTGATCACCTTGTGTTATATGGACCTTAATTCAAAAGCACCAAATGCCAATAAACCAAGTAAGCATTAAAACACACCTAGACATTAGACACAGTTCTCAACACCAAAAAGAGAGGTATCAGCAGAGAATCTGAAAAAAGATCGAATCTTTACTACTGTTAGTAACTTGATTCGCAAAATCCATCCTCAAAAATCACAGAGAAATGTACGCAAGTACACCAGAAACTTCAGTACTGAAAGAGGCCAAAAGCGGAGCTAACAATAAGAAAATATTGGAAAAGAGACATATATACACACCTGTTGAGGAGCATTGTAGCCAGAAGGGACCCTGAAAACATCACTATCAAGTGGCATATCCACACTTTTCCCCACTTTCCTAATATAACTGCTGGTTGTGCCTCCATTGCACAACACTGCCACCTTCAATACAAAGCCTAGAACAACAACCAAAGATAACACATGAGAAGCGCCCGGCTGCACCATCTTCAAGCCGTATCCACCTGTGTGCTCCCACAGGCTCTTAAGCCTTCAGTTAATAGGCTATTATTGTAGCTTTCTATATATGTTATTGCTTCTTAAACCATTAAATATGGTGATTATTCAGGGATTAATTATGCCAATATATAGATGGGATTTCGACAGAGCTTAAAAACTTGGGAAGTATACTACCTTGGTTGGAATTTGGAAACGTATGGCAGTCTAAGAAAATTAATGATGTGATCGTGTAAGATATTCAAAGCTGTCGATGAACATTGGTAATAAAATGAAGTTGACTCGCTTTCTTTGATTTCAATCCAAAGTGTCAACATGTTAAAACAGTAGGAGGGATCTATAGGAAATTCAAATAAAATTACTACATAGATTTTATCGCATGTTATCCGAATTCTCTCAAGGTGCGAAAAAGTGAGTTGTCCTCCTTACTTTTGCAATAATCGAAATCCACACAAGAGTATCAAAATCACACAGAGATTACGTCTTCTTATCAACGATCTCCTTGAAACACATCTTTTTGGTTTCTTTTCTGGCCTTTTTTGTCTTCTAAATTACGTGGGTTGCTACCCTGACTTGCCTGTTCTAAACGAGGCACAACGGGTGAGCAATTACTCTTTTCTTTCCTTTTTCACATCTATGGTGAATTGATGATACCACGTTTTAGTTTCTATTTTTCTAACAAAGTCACGTCAAGTTGGTAATCTAAAATCTTGCTGAGTGTGAGCATAACAAGCAACTTATTTTCTTCTGCAGAACAATTTCTTATCGGTGAATATTAAGCCTAAAGTTGAGAAACTGAGAGATAATTTTGAAAGTTAAATCAGTAATCACGTTACAACCAAAGTGTTGCTGTCCTACGTTGAACCTGTCGACACTCTAAGTGCGTTACGTCCTATTCTGCAAAGGTCGAAACTTCTAAGAGAGCTGTGATACATAGGCGTCAACATCTAGTCTCCCGCCTGCCTGGATCAATCTTCCAAATTTCTGTTTTTATTCGAATTGATGAATTAGTCATCCACAAGGTTGACTCCTACCCACATTTTATTTTATAACAGGAAAATTTACAATCTTTAATGAATACTGGAGAGTAGATTACATGCCTTAGGCAAACCATTTGAGACGTTAAGTTAGAAATCCTTAACAGGAATTAATTTCATAACCACGTTGCAGATAATATATTAAAGCTATTCTAATCACTTGGCTATGCCAATTGCGTGGACTCCTACCTGTGACCTTCCTTTTACTCGTGTATGGCCTTACTGCACGTGCAATACTCTTCGTTCTACGAGAACTTATGGCTAAAATAAAAGAAGAAACCACGAAAAGGACGGTATGTGAACTGTAAAATGGATAGAACCAAAGCACTGGATTAGATTCTCCCCATTGTCCAGTTATATTACATGTCTTAGGATAGAAGCCAAACTTTGGGGACTTTCTTTTGTTGTCTAAAAGCTCAAATTGAGGCTTAACTTTTTTGAATTTGATCATTTTGGGATTTAAACTTGTAACTTGCTTATAAAAGGTTTAAAATTTTATGAGTCGACTTAATTTAAAACTTTTTTGGACAAAAATTATGATGTATTTTACACACGCCGTTAAATGCAGGTTAGTTAGTCTAGAAAGAATAACTTCTCTAAACACAAGATGTTACGATCCCAGGAATTAGAACAAGTTTGAATCGGGCTTGTTCTAACGAACCCGCTCTTGCCTCGATTCTTCCCAATGTTTGGAACTCAAAGGGAGTTGCCTACCAAGAAGTTTATGATAATTCTCTGATATCTTTATTCATGAAAATAGCTGGCTTCTTATAACGAAGCTTACAGACTCAATTTAGAATACTTGCCAAAATAAACTTCTAAGAAATAAAGACTCTATCCAAATTGATTTGAGAATAACATAAATCACGCAAAGATAATTGACTAAATCTTTTTTCAAATAAATTAGCCATATTCAGCTCACTCAATCTCCCTTGTTACGCCTCTGATAACTCTTTCCAATAAAGGAATCCATAACAGTTCATTTGGATGCATACATGTTGGCTTGACTGCCTCCAATTCATGCACTCAAAGAAACCACAATTCTGTCTTGCCCCAGAGACAGGGAAGTAGAGGACTTGAATACTTGAGGTCTCCATTATCTGTTATCAAATCATCTTCCCTGTCTTACATCTCTCATTTACTCATTTGCATTTTGGTTGAAAATGATACCGGTCGAGTGCTCTTGGTTGGTTTCACCAGCTCTTTTGCTTTTTCTACAGAAAAAAAGGAACAAAAAATAACGTTTATTTTTAATACTTGGTCAACTGGAAGTTCAGGACGAAAAATTGAAGGTCAAGCTATCCCATCCAACTGTGATGTAGCAGTTTTTCTGTTCAACTGTATAGTTTTTCAAAACTACAAATGATGAGTGCTTTCAATTATATTCCAGTGCAATTAATTCCCTTTTTAACTTTCTATCCCTTCAGGAGAGGATTTCTGGTCACAGCAATAGTAACTTCTGCATCTGGTTTTATGAGTGCCGTGGCACCAAATTATGTCACATTGCTAATCTGTCGGTTTGTGGTTGGCCTTGGTCTGGGAGGTGGTCCAGTACTGTTTGCATGGTTTTTGGAGTTCGTACCTGCACCACACAGAGGCTTCTGGATGGTTGTCTTTCAGGCCCTATGGTCAATTGGAACTGTTGTTGAGGCTGCGCTAGCATGGGTATGCTTGTGATTTTCTTGCCATTTTCCAGCTTCTCTCGATCTTTTAGAACAAATCCTTGAAAAATGCATGCTCTCATCTTTCAGACATGGATAATGATTGGTTTCTCAAGAGATTTACATCTCCATATGGTGAATTGCATGTACCAAATTCTGGTTGTGTTGTAATAAATTGATCTCTGGGATGTGTATGTGGCATTCTTGCTATGTCTTTTGATTCGATAGTTTCTGATGCATATGCTCAAGAAAAAGTTGAATACAATGGAGAAGGTTCAGAGCATCTTGAATCTCCTTGCTTAGCTTATCATGCAGTTACAAAAAGACTCTTTTGTTGCCATCACGTATACATGACTCTTCAAGAATTGACTGAATGTCAGGCTGATCTTGTTTACCACTAAGCAACTCTTTATTAGCTAAGAACTCGGTTTGGTCAACTGACTGGCATGGGCTGCACATGCGATATCATTACGAACATTTGCTTCGCATTTTTGTCCAATGAGAAAAGTTTGACTAATGTTTTAAGATTCAAAGGATAGATGGTGGAGATGTTTTTTTTTCTTGTATAAAACTGTGTGCAAAATGCGTATTGTAGGAATTTGAATAAGATTTTACCCTTTGGCTAATAGATGTCTGGTAGAAGGGAAATTTTTCTCATTTGAAATTAAATGTTGAAGTGTCTATACCATACGAGGCTTGAATGGATTATAAGGAAACATCTTTCACTTTGATTCGTATTGAAAGTTCTTATGGTTAAACAATGTTTTTTCTATTGGTCTCTTAAATGGTGTCCTGCCAGATTGTTGGTGAAAGTTTAAAGATTACAGTGTACTCCATTTTTCATTAAAATTGTAGCTTCCCCAGTCCAGCATGATTACTCTGTGGATTTAACTATAAATTTTGCTATTGCAACGAAACCATAGAATTGGGATTCTAGATGCTACAAGGGGTTAGAAGTACACTCATCGGTTGAACTGTTCTATGCAGATTGTGATACCTAGATTGGGCTGGAGGTGGCTGCTTGGTCTTTCTGCTGTGCCATCTCTGTTCCTTCTCATATTTTATGGCATCACCCCAGAGTCACTAAGATATTTATGTCTAAAAGGCAAAGAAGATGATGCCCATAGAATTCTGGAGAAAATAGCCAAATTGAATAGGAAAGAAGTGCCTCGTGGTGTTCTTGTCACAACTAAATCTGAGGTGCAAGGGAAGAGCCTTCTGCCTGAGACAACACCTTTACTTGTGTCGGAGGAGGATGAAAATGTCACTTGTTCTCAGGAGAAGGAGACTATTACTGGTCCCATCAATTCACTGTTACTGCTTCTTTCGCCAGAATTAATTAGGTCGACTTTGCTCATGTGGATAGTATTTTTTGGAAATTTATTTTCATACTACGGCCTTGTCTTGCTTTCCACCGAATTGAGCACTGGGAGTAATGAATGCGGTCAAACTAAAATGCTGTCACAAAGTTCTGGAGGAGTCAACTATGCAGATGTTTTCATTACTAGTTTAGCAGGTAAGATGTTTATTTTGCTGTTTCACCGGACCAGTGGAGTCAATGCCTTTTTTATCGGCTTAAAGAAATTGAATAACATCCAGTGTTTTACTGCATTTGCAGAGTTTCCTGCATATATTATGTCATCTGTTACGGTTGACATTCTCGGTCGAAAGCTGTCAATAGTGGCTTTCTCTGTGGTCTCCTCCATCTTCCTGCTGCCATTGGTAGTCCATCGGTCTACAGGTCTAACGACAGCTCTTCTATTTGGTGGTAGAGCAAGTGTGACAGCATCATTCACGATCGTCTATTTATATGCTCCGGAGGTAAATAAATGCGAAATATTTTATCGTATAAAATGAAGATTTACATGCATGTTGTAATCCATAGATTGAACCATACTCTTTGAAATGATATTTGATGATGATGATTGTAGATATATCCAACCTCAGTGAGATCAACTGGTGTTGGAATTGCAAGTTCTATTGGAAGAGTTGGTGGAGCTGTGTGCCCTCTGGTAGCAATAAGTTTGGTGCAAGGATGCCATCAAGCGGCAGCAGTTCTCCTGTTCGTTGGTGTAATTATAGTATCGGGCGTTTGCTCTTACTTCTTCCCCTTGGAAACCAAGGGCCGTCCCCTGGCAGATCGTCTTGCCTTTTCATCCAATCCTAAATAATTTTAATAGGAGAGGAAGCATAATGTTCAACAAATCATGCATGTAGAATTTAGAAACAATGCTTCCTCTTGTATATTATTTTTCTTAGTAATTGCAAATTTTCATATTATTCGTGCATATTTATTCTAGATAATCAACAATGAATGAGATCTAACGAAATCCCTATGAGTAAGCCTATAATCAAATCTTGAGTTATACAATTTGTAATAAATCACAATTGTTTTAGTTTTATTAAAGTATGAAAGATGTAGATTTTTTATGTTATCCTTCTTCTTCTTCTTCGTCTTTTTCTTCTTCTAAATTATCGTAAGACTATGATTAATTGTTATGTATGTGAAGAATGACTCGATTGGAATGTGGTAACAGGCTCTTGCATTTTTGGTCTTTCCAAAGGTCAGTCAAAGGGGGCATCTTCCTTCTGCTGGTTTAACTGATTTGAAACATAAAGATCATTATTATTAGAGTAATAATGAGAATAATAATAAGAAGAATAAGAAGAACTGAGCCTTAAATATAATACTTAACAAGGTATCCCACTTTGAGAGGTCAAGAATTTTTCTTGTCAATCATATGGAGATGCAAGTGGAGCTCAGTATTATTTCTTTCTTACTGCTCAAAGTTGACCCTTTCTCCTGTGTCCTGCCTACCAGTCAGAGAGTTTTGATACTTCAATTTTAATTGCACTTTAAATTATACTCTTATCACCATTAAGGTTCAAGTGGGTGGTTCACAAAGAAAGACCATAAAAGAACACGACCCTAAAGTATTACAACTTGTAATAATTGCATATAATAAACAAAATCCTCTCATTTTCATTTAAAAAAAAAGGTGTAATGCAATCCATATGTACGATTTAGATGAAGCCGTGTGTTATACCTATATATGATTGGGGAACATAATATATATATATATGGGATAAAAGGATATGCTCTTGTTTGTACGTTCTCTGTTAATATTTGACGTCCCAAGCTCCAAAGGGGCGAAGAAGAAAAGAAGCTAGGTCGATAGTTTCAACATATTCTTTCTTGTAATCATTACGATATTATATAAGGGAATAATGAGCGTACGTCTTGCCTTTAGAATTAAAGTATTTGATACAAATTAAGATTGCGGATAGATATATTTATTATACAAAAAGAACACGTAAATTATAATTTTTAAAAAAATATGATTTAAAAAGTTGGTAACAAAATTGAAAATTGTTCTTTTTTAGTTGCAAATTGGCCTTTAAATTTGATTGAAATACTTGGCCCTAACAGGTGTATACCTAAGACAATTTTATAAAGAAGAAAAAGCTAATGTTCCCTTCCCTACTTAAATAATAATTATTTGTCCTGGTGCAGAAAGTCTTAACGGTCGATATGGCTTGTCTGTCATTATTGTGGAAGACTATTGACTTACTTTACTAAACACTCAGACTCGCATCACATGTGCAATGCACGCTATAATTCAAAATTTTATAATGTATTCCACATTTTTAACATGATATGAATAGAAACTATCACAAAACTTAGGGAGAGAGAGATTCACGTCTTAGTGATGGTCACTTCACTACTGTCCGTCCTAATTCCATTTATCTTTCTCTCCTTCCATTCCTATACCTGTACCTATACCTACCATTGATTTTAATTATTTGCAATCATCTATCGCCAATGTAAACTAAACAAACATTTAATTTAGATATGTGAAAATGGAAATTGATACCTTCCCATTTCCCTTTTGAATGTAATGTATATTGATATTTGTCATATGTGTGTCTGATAGAGGGAACTTATTAGATCCATTATTATATTTGTTCATCATGTTGATATGATTCATTTATAAGTATATACATGGTAATTATTAGAGATAATGTTTATCTTCTAATTCAAATAGATAGTTTGTTAGCTGTAGATAATACTGATAGCTAGACTTTCCTGATATCTCGTGATATTGTTGTAACAACGTTGTATATATATTGATACTATACTGATCAATAAACATTTAAGTGGATTCATACCCATCTTAATATCTTATATGGTATTAGAGCCTTCAATGGCTTCGCCCTCTTCTTCTTCTTCAACACCTACTGATTCATCTTTGTCTGCTAGCTCAAACCAACAAATTACCTTGCCTGGAAAACACAGTTTCATCCTATCATCAAGTGTTATAATCTCACCAATCATATTAATGGCACAAATCCACCAGAACCTTTTATCACAAATCCAACAACCAATGCTTTAGAAGCAAACCCAGTACATTTGAAAGGGATGGAGGAGGACCAACTACTCTTGAGTTGGATCTTATCATCTCTCACAGAAGAGTCACTGGTCTTGAGATTGCTTTTGTTGCCTGGCAGTCACTAGCCGAATCCTTTGGTGCAGGAAATAGTGCACAACGTGTACAATTGCGCATGACCTTGCAAAACCTTTCCCTAGATGATAAACCAATGGCTCAATTCCTCCGTGAAGCTAAGTCCATTTCTGATGAGCTAGCGGCTACTGGAATTCCGATCACTCCTAACGAGTTTAATGCCAATATCTTTCGTTTGCTCCCCACTGAATATCATCCAGTGGTCACTTCTCTCTCTGCTAAGAAACATCAGGTATTCTTCTCTGATCTTTCTAGCAGACTTATTGCTCATGAAATTATGTTGAATACCACTAGGAAACTAGTTCCCATTGTTGCCAACATCGCCCGGCAGAATGCTTCCGGCAGCAGATTTTCCAACTCCAACTTCAATACTAAGCCTAAGCCCAACACCACCACCAAAGGCAGGAAACCATGGTATCCAAATCCCTGCCAAATATGCAATCTTAATAATCACCAAGCTAAGTGGTGTCTTAAGCGTTATGAGCAGTCTTTAGAGAAGATTACTGCTAACGTGGCTACGACTTCCTCGAGCTCCACCAACGACTGGTTTCCTGATACTGCTGCTTCTCATCATATGACTCCTGACTTAGCCGCTCTTCAAATTTTAGAGGAGTACAAGGGTCCTGACAACGTTATGATAGGTAATGGCAGTGTTTTACAAATTCAGCATGTTGGTCACATAACTCTCACCTCTGGTTCCACTAAATTTGATATGAAGAATGTTTTACATGTTCCTACTTTGCAACAACAATTACTTTCAGTTAATAAGTTTGCTACCGACAATCATTGTTCTTTTAAATTTGATTCCAATAGATTTGCTATAAAGGATCAGAGAAGTAAACAAGTTCTGTTACGGGGACCAGCAGAGGATGGTGTTTACAAACTTCCA
>JAOSBP010000206.1:32851204-32861971 GCA_027563825.1 Erythroxylum mucronatum
AAATGGTTCATATATATCAGCATGAATCAACTCTAACAATTTTAAGAACCTGTCTGTTTTACTTTTTCTAACCTTACCGGTCAACTTTCCTTTAATACAATCAACATAGGCAGTGAAATCTAAAAAAAGCAAGATCCTAAAGTAAACCATCTTTTACCAACCTCTCCATTCTATCTCTAGAAATATGGCCTAAACATTTGTGTCATAATATAGAAGATCTCAAATCCAACTTCATACGTTTGGAACCAGCAATAGTATTAAGAGAAAAGGAAGAAGCAACAGTAACAACATCATTCAACTCAAGTTTGTATAAATTTTCACATAAAATCCCATTTCCTACCAAAAGAGAGTCACGATACAAAGTCAGTTTTCTAGTTCCAAAAAGAAGACTATAACCTGGTCTATCTAAAATAGATACATAAATCAAATTCCTCCTAATAGAGGGTAAATAAGCGACATCATGTAACTCCAAAAGATGCCATGTATTCAACTGTAGTCTAACTGTCCCAAAAAATTCAACTTGGACTTTGATATCGTCCCCCATGAACACATGTTGCTCAAAGCTAGTCGGCCTTCTTCAACTTGTCAATTTCTGCAAGGAATTCATAACATGAATTGTTGCTCTAGTATCTAAACTACCAAGCATTTGAGGGCACATCAATAATATTGAACTCTAAACAAACCATCATTAGGCTTGGTAATTTTGGCTCGACTCGACCCAATTTTGGCCAGGGTTGACCTGGTCATAGTTTAGTCACGGGCTAAAATAGTTCAGCTCGACCTTGCCATTGGCCAAGCACGAAGCCCGTGGCTAGATTGGAATAGCAAAAATGACGTTGTTTGTAATTTTTTTACAAAAAAGTAAGGAATGGCCAGGCCGGGCCATTGACATCCCTAACCATCACAAGAGAATTACCTTTCTTGATCTTAATATTAGCTTTGAACTTTCGGCAAATAGCTTTCTTGTGCCCAAAGTTATGACAAAAGTTGCACTTCCTTTTTAAAAATTTATTCTTTTGACTAATAGAAGATGAGCTCGCCTGTCCATTTCCTTTAGGATTAACAGCTTTCTTCTTAAAAGGCTTTTGGTCACTTGAGCTGTTAGAAGTGAACTTTCTCTTTTGAGAATTGTTATGGTTTGTCATCATGGAGGTGCTTCTTGCCCTTCCTTTTTTCATGTCAACCTCTTCCTTTGCAAGAATAGTAGTCATCTCCTCAATAGTCCATTGCTCTTCCTGAGCTTTATAGCTTAATTTGATCGAATCAAATTTAGAAGGAAGAGTCCCCATCACAAACCCTACCATGTAATCTTTACCAAGGTCCATATCCATAGCCTTAAGCTTATGGTAACAACCCATAAGCTTGTCGATATGAGCCCTAATGTCACTTGCACCATCTTAAATGGTGTGATGACGCATGTTCAAGTACTCATTCTTTGAGAACTTATTGTATTTCTTCTTAGTGGCAACAAGGAAATCCTTTGCACTATCAACCTCGGGACTACTATCACAAATGGATTCATCCATGTGATACCTTATAATCATCAAGCAACATCGGTTAGAGTATTCCCACTCCTCATAGGATTTCTTATCCTTCTCTATAGCATCATAAGCAGGTTTAGGTGGTGCATCAATTCTTAAGGCCAAGTCCATTTGCATGATAGTCAAATTCATCATAAGAGATTCAACCAACTGCTTGTGGTTCGTTCCATTCAGCGTCAAGATGGTAGAGGCTCTCGGATTGCTTAAAGTTGAATGAAAACCAAAAGCAATAACCATGATATGCATGTTAAAATAGAATCATGCAGTTTGTACTCTTTTTCTCAAAATTAATTATATCATTCATACTAAAGTTCCTTAAACAAATATAGAACTCATTCACAAGTAAGAACAATATATTAAATATTACAACCAAATCATCAATGTACTATTGAAGGGATAGAAAAGTTATATGGTTTATAATATTTCCATAAAATTTTTCACCATGTTAAGCATCCTACTAAGTAGTAATTATCGACAAGACAATTAATTACCCGTATAGATCTTAATGTTATTTTAGAGGAAAAACACAAAATTTAAACACATATTAATATTTAGAAGTTCCTCATCACAAATAGTTTCACATGCTCAATTTTACAACAAATAAAAATAACATTTACTATTGTCAAAAAATAATCATGTTTATGCCACAATAAGATTAAAAACAATTAGAATCATAAGATAAAAAAATCACTGATTAATCTTGTGCATAAACATATGAAATGATAGAATAAAAAATGGAACAAAATGATGAAAAATTGGTTGAAAAAAATTTCACGCGCCCCCACACGCCACTGTATAAAAATTTTATTTGTTATTATTTTTAAATTTATTATTATTAATATTGTTGTTGTTGTTGTTATTATAATATTCAGTCGCGAGGGTCGATCAGCGGTCGCGCGAGTCTGACCTGCCTGAAACTCAGCCTCCGACCATCCATTTCTAACGAGGCTTTAGGGTTTTTCTTCTATTTTTCATGTTCTATAGATTTCCAATACCCGTTTCAACCAAAAATACTCCAAAACCTGAAAGCTTTTAACCCTTTTCGGCCATTAACGAACTCGCAAAAACTTCGAAAAATCTCACCCAAAAAGGGAGATTCAATTGCTCAAAACAAAGCTAAAAGCCAATAATAATAAAAAACAAATTCAACACTTTCAATGCATCATTTCGAAATTATTCATGCCAAAAAAAGGTTTAGGGAAAAACGGGTTTATACCCAAATATAGGCCCTAAAATCAAATAACCATGAATCTCTGATACCAATTGTTATTCATAAATGCAGTGAGCAATAACCACAATATCAAGATCCACATTCTATTTAGAGCAATAACTAGACAGTAAATGAACATACCTCCAATGTTAGGCATAACATCTTGATTCATTTTCTCCATTCAAAAGACCACAAACCTATCAAAATTCAACGAACATGTGTAAGAGAGAGCTTATGGTAGAAAACACTTTCCAAATATCACCACACACATCCACCAAAAAACACATTCTTACCCATATGTTATATTTATAACATATTATGCCCTAAGGGGTAGAATGAGGCTAATTGTATCATTTCAAAATTGTGATGAACTATGGTTTAATGGGTTAACTTATAGTTGTTAGGGTACTACCATATGCCTCAAATTCAATTAGTAAATAATTAACCATCTCATTATGGTTATTAAACGTACATTAAGCAATTCAATTAATGGTTGTGAATATGGAATTGATGTTATGATTATATTAGTCCATATATTTCTAACATCTTTTTGTCGTCTCTTCTCCGATTTTCCATGTTTATTACCTTCCCAGTTTGTCACTTCAGTGATCTTTGTGGGAAATATTTTTATATTTTAAAAGAAATATGATAATCTTAATTTATAAAATATGATTTATGAGACTTCTTTGTGAAATTAATTATTAAAATGAATTATGACAAAACATTGTAATATTTGATCTTTAAATTTTTTTACTTGAATAAGTTAAGAAAAATATACATGTATATATATCAAAAAGTATGTCAAGAGTGTTATCTCTTATAGAGCTTATTCTTAATTATAATATGATTTAAATTTTTTAGTAATTTAATTAAAATTAAAATTTATTCAAAAATTTAATACGATCAAGTCTCAATAAGATTCAATATCTAATATTAAGTTATTATTCCTTATTCATCAAGAATTTTACATTTAATTCTAAAATTTTCAAACTTTACAATGGCATTTAACTTGTTTAAATTATTTTTCTCTATTTAACTTCTTTAATGTGATTTGTTACATTCATAAATACGTTGAGAACAAATATACATTATAATCCTAAATATATGAAAAAAAATTCTAATTTATCTTCAAATTTCTAATTAAGTAGTTTATATAAATATATTAAGATTGAAGTGTAACAAAGCATCATAACCACTCAAATATTAGAAATATCAAAGTGATTTTGAATTAACCTTTCCAATCCATATTTTAACTAAACATAAAGTATAAAATTAATACATATTCTATTTGATTCCAATCATGTTTTTCTCTAACATTAATATTTTATTCTTTTAATAAAATTTAAAAATTATTTTTAAAGTGTCATTGTATCTTAACCAAGGAATTTTTAAGTTAATACTAATTGAGAATAATGAGTCATTATCTCTAATTACTTTAAAGTGGTAAATCATTTATTAGTCACTCTACTACTTTTATATAGTAATATAAGAAAATAACAATTCTTACATGTGATAGTTTAGAGATTATGTAAGACAAGAAATTTAAGAAAAGGATTCATAAGATGAAATATGCATATATAAAACTTATCACTTACTTGGATGAGTTTCTAATTTCTACAAATTAAAGGATCTTTTGTCATCCTTTTCTTTTCTTCGCAGAGGACACAAGAATTTTATTTGAATGTTGTATTACTTTATCTTCACACACTAATTGTAATCTTATCTTTAGAAAGTTTAAACGATAATTTTATATTATGCTTAAATCTTTAACTGCTCTTTACCAATTGATATTAAATACTGATTTCTAAATCATCACGTGTGTCTAATAGTTATCATCTCTCACTTATACACGATGGGTTTAGATGATCAATATTATGCAATTTCCCATACTTATCCTATAACCTATGTGACTAGCATACCATGAGAGCTCATAGTCCTATATATGTTGGGAATATATGATATCTTGATTAATAAATCAATTCTTGAATAGATTTTGTTTTGTATACCCTAAGTCATATCTTGCATTTTAATCTCCTTTGATCTCATATATTTTATTGTGTCATAAATGTACTCAAATCTCTTACTAAGAGTCATTGGCTACCTTTGAATACAAATTTTTTATGTGATTTACTAATTAGAATGACCTTCCTCTATTCTAAATTCTCTTAAATTGAATTTAATTTACTTTCCTATAATTGTTTTATAAGATTTTGTACCAAACATGATTTTTTAAAGACATTTAAGCTAGCAAGCATTAAATTTAATTCTTAGGAATTACACTAATCTCCTTTATGGTCATTTCTATACACATAGTAAGAGTCGCGTGCTGCGATATTAACTCCTATTAATTTGGATCATATGTATTTTATAAATATAATATCATACAAATGTTGGATCGTACATACTTAATATATAACCTAAGTTCACTTATCTACTATTAACTTTATATTTCTGACTCTCATTTGGTAACTTAAGACAATTACATTATCATATGATCACTTTAGATTAATTTTCTTTTGACTTATCATTTAAGTCGACATTTACAGTTTAAGTTTCTTACTTTAGCTCTTAGTTATCACCTTGATAATAAGCTTAAATCTTGCCTCTTCTCTAGTCATCGTAAATATTAGAGTTGATTGGCCGTGTGAGAAGACTAATCTTTTGTACGTCTGACATGCCCTTTGATTCATATAAAAGTATGTGAGACAAAGTAAACATATTTCATAATCAAGAAATTCTTATTATTTAATAAACAATGTCAACTTATAGATAATACATGGGAAAATGCTTACTAATTACATTTCAATATATACATAATCCCGATGACTTTACATGCCTAATGTCTGTATCTAAGAAAATTGGTTTTGTCATTACATCCTCATGTAAATATATGCTTTATATTCATTTCTCCTTATGCAATTATATCTTTTACATAATTGTATTTAATATCTACATGTTTGGTTTTACAATGAAATTTGGTGACTTTAGTATAAACGATTTTTGCTTGACTATCACAATTGTGCTAAATGTCTCACTTTGGGTGACCCCTAAATGCTATAAATTCAACTTCTATTATAGACAAAGTAACACACGGCTATTCCCTTCTTTTCTAGGATATAACATCATTGTTAATTAAACATTTTATATCAATAGATTATGATATAGCATCGTCGTTAAGTAACATTTTTAAATGTTAGAAATGTTAAAGTAATTTGATTTAACATTTACAATTTATGTTTCGACTAAACATAAAGTATAAAATTAATATATAGTTTATTTGAGTATAGTTATTGATAAGAATAATTGATTTTTTTAATGAAAATTGAAAATTATTTCTAAAGTGACATTTACCTTGACCAACGATTATTCAAATTAATATTAATTGACAATAATAAAACATTAGCTCTAATTACCTTAAAATAATGAATCATATATTAATCATTCTATATCTAATAATATGAAAAACAACAACTCCTATATGCTGTACTTTTGCGATTATATATGGGAATTGTTCATGTCATGTGTAATGATCAACAATCGTTGACTAGAATGGATGATAAGTAATATTGATATTTTGGGGATCTTGAATAAAAAAAGTCTATTATATAATTATCATAATAATTATTTTCATAAATATTTTACATAAAATTTTTATATTGAAGTTATTTTTAAACAATCCCAAACGTTAAAAGACTTTAGTGTGATTACAAACATTAAAATGCAAAACAAAGAAGATTAAACCTATTGTACAACTCCATTTATATATACAAATAAAACAAAAACGTGTGTCTTCGGTCTTCCCTCCTATCCTGATCGACCGTCCACATTCATCCCATTCCCACTCTGCGACAAAACCGCCTACCCAACACAACTCTTACGTAAGAAAACCCAATCCCGTCCAGTCCACCTATCATTCAAAACGTCCATTCAACCATCTAGACGTGGCATCGTCCCATTGGCTTCTCCCTTTCCCTTCCTTTAAGTAATTAACGCCATTAGCACTAGTAGCTTTGAAGACACCTCCAATGCGTTTATACGCGTATCTATACGGACCTCTTTAGATCATTTATTTTATAATCTCGTCTATTTAGATTAATTTTCTCATGACTTTTCCATCTTTTTATTATATACAATAATTAAATATTTGCAATATTTTTTAGACATTATTTTGATAAATTTTTTATATTTACTCTCTTAATTTTAAGTATTATGTATGCTAATTTTGTTATTAAAAATAAGTATTAAAATATGATAGAAAATTATATTGAATTAATAAAAAATTTGAAATAAAGGAAATTAAAATAAATCAACAATAACAATAATAACACTACCCAATAAAAATCTTGTTGAGACGTGAAATTTGAAAAAGTCTAATAATACTCGATCTTACCTTTAATTATTAAAGAGGTTGTTCTAAATAATTCATATGAAAGAAATAAAAATAATATAAATACTTAAAATTGATTGCTGTATAATTTTTATACGTATACATTAGTTTATCGCAATGTTTAGTTATATAAGTTTTATACGTACACATTTTTCACAAAAGTATAGTATCCTGCTGCTTTATATATAGCTCTGACCTTAGCATATAGGTTCATTCAACTACTACAGCAATGGCTCCCAGTGTCTCGCTACTCGTGATCTTCTCTCTCCTCTTCGTTTCCGCAATTTCGGGGGAGCCGTTGACTTCTTTGGACGGCGAGGATACGCTTATCAGGCAGGTCGTCGACGGTGGCGAGGAATCTCCTCTCCTTGACGCCGAGCACCACCACTTCGCGCTCTTCAAGAGAAAGTTCGGCAAGTCGTACGCTTCGCAGAAGGAGCACGACTATAGGTTCCATGTCTTCAAGAGGAACCTGCGACGCGCGGCGCGTCACCAGAAGATGGACCCCACGGCGACGCACGGTGTCACACAGTTCTCCGATCTGACTCCGAGGGAGTTCAAGCGGCAGTTTTTAGGATTGAGGAGGTTGCGGTTTCCTAAGGACGCGAATCAAGCTCCGATTTTGCCAACTAATGATTTGCCAGAGGATTTCGATTGGAGGGAGAAAGGAGCCGTTTCTGCTGTTAAAAATCAGGTTTGCGTTTTCTTTTAAATTTTCTCGTGATGAAATGACACAAGCGATTAAGTTATTTCTTAAAATAAAAAAATATGGTGTTGATAACTTGATATTAATATGTATTGTGTTTTCTTGGTGATTTAGGGCTCGTGTGGGTCGTGCTGGAGTTTTAGTACGACGGGAGCGTTGGAAGGAGCTCACTTTCTTGCTACTGGTGAACTTGTTAGCCTTAGCGAGCAACAACTTGTGGATTGTGATCATGAGGTCTGAACTGTTTTTTCTGTTAGCTTTGCGTGTGTAGTATATATACGTTTCTTGTTGGTGATTGGTAATCAATTTATTGTGTGGCGATGTCTTGAGTAGATTATGTTATCCAATAGACTGTAAAGGGGATGGATGGTAAAATCTCATTTTCATATTATCTGAGACACTGCGAACAATTGGTGAAAAATAGTTGAAGTAATGGGCGCTTGATGGTGTTGTAAGCTATATACCAGTTGGAATGTATTGGGTAACATATTTGGTAGAATCTCATATAATGAGTTAGGCAGGTTAGGGTCATGCGTGGATGTTATTAGGATGATGGGTCATGCTTCGAAGTTATCGATCTAAATGAGATTGATGTATTTGATGATGGGTGGATGAGTTATTTGCAATTCTTGATGTGTTCGATGATGGCTATATGTGTGATGTAAATTGGTGACGTCATGGATGAATCTAAGAAGTTCTCAATGGTCGTTGTCTGATGCTACTGTGCGTTCTAATTTGTTAGTGTTATTTGGCTAACTTAGGGTGTTGCGTGTGTGTGCAGTGTGATCCAGAAGAGGCAGATTCATGCGATTCTGGGTGCAATGGAGGGCTGATGAACAGTGCCTTTGAGTATACTCTAAAAAGTGGTGGCCTAATGCGCGAGGAGGACTACCCCTACACTGGTATTAATGGTAAGACTTGCAAATTTGACAAGACTAAGGTGGCGGCTAGAGTAGCCAACTTCAGTGTTGTGTCCCTCGATGAGGATCAAATTGCGGCAAATCTTGTGAAAAATGGGCCTCTTGCAGGTACACGAGTTCGGGACCTAGCATCTGACTAAACAGAGACCATACCTCTAACCTATAATCACCATGACATTTGCTTTTGTGGAATTTGCAGTGGCTATCAATGCTGTGTACATGCAGACATATATTGGTGGAGTTTCTTGCCCATACATTTGCTCAAAGAGGCTTGACCATGGTGTGCTGCTTGTGGGATATGGGTCGGCTGCCTATGCTCCTATCAGACTGAAGGACAAGCCATATTGGATTATCAAGAACTCATGGGGAGAAAGCTGGGGCGAGAGTGGATACTACAAAATCTGCAGGGGCCGGAACATTTGTGGAGTGGACTCCATGGTTTCTACCGTTGCTGCTGTTTCTACATCATCGACTTAAATCTCAGTGATACGAATCACCTTGGGCCTTTGTATTTGTACATAGATTGTGTCATAATTGTAGGCCCTACTGGGTATTGGTCTTAGACTCAGTTACTGCCTCTCAAATTCAGCCAAACCATAGGGGATTGGAATTTCTTTAAGATGTCCTATCCTGTGCACTTGGTTTGTCAGAACAGTTTAGTTGTCTTATCTATATTGCAATATACTCTAGTTCACGAGTCCTGCAATTATATTCCTGTTTTAGGACACGTCAAGACAGTGACGTCCAGCACATGGACATGGTGCTGAAAATAGAATCTGTTTCATTATAGTATGCTCGATCTTATTGTGATGTAAATATGCCATGAGCTATTGCAAATGTGGAAGCAGTTGATCCGTCTGAATGCGGGAACACAATAGTCCTAATACAATTTCATTTCAGATTGTTAAAAATACTTCTGATTGACAAAAACTCGGTCAGCCCAATATGATCTAATCAGGTTCATCTTGTGTTCTACCCAATATGTTCTAATCAGGTTCATCTTGTATTCTACGTAAATGATATTTTGTACAGAATAGCTGCTTCTTCCTTGTGTTCCGCTGAACTCCCACCCGTATTTCTTATCAAGGAATTGCTATTCTTTGGATACAATTTATTAATTGGTTAATTATCAAAAAAAGGTTTAAACTTTTATCAATTTTTTAATTATAACTCAAACTTTAAAAAAATGTCAATAAAATGTCAAAATTTTTAATTTTTTCAATTTTAACACAAATTTTTCAAAAAGTTATAATAAAATGCTTAAATTATTTTTTTCAATTTTAGCTCAACATTAGTGTTTCGATTATTTTGCTGACGTGGCTTGTTATGTATTTCAGAAACCTTAATTATTAATAAACATTAGCTAAAATTAATACAAAAAAACGAAAATTAATGAAACGATGTCATTTAATCACATAATTAAAATGTCGTTTAAAAATGACCTAAATATAATTAAGTAGCCCCGACGATCTTATAAATTGATTTCAGTTTTTCCCTTCATTTTCAGTTTATTCTCTCAACGTCCTCACCATTCGATTTTCAAATTATACAATCCCGACGCCTTCATGCTAAGGACATCAAGAGAATGAACTAAAAACAAAAAAAAATATTAGTGTAATATGCTATAACGTGTGAGTAGTTTGAGAAGTTAGAAGAACAAATATAAACAAAAGGCTGATAGCATAAGGAGAACAACATAACGTCTGGCTAAAATTGAAGAAAATTAAAATTTTGAACATTTTATTATTTTTTTAAGCTTGAGTTAGAATTGAAAAAATTTAAAAATTTGAACATTTTAATATTACTTTTTAAAATTTGAGTTATAATTAAAAAATTAACAAAAATTTGAAAATTATTTTTAATTTAGTCATTCAATAATTACGAATTCACTAATTTAAGTCAAGTGGTCGGTAAAGTCTCTTATCCTGTAACACCCAAATACCCCCTGGGAGGATACATGGATGCTACCCAAGACAGAACAAACACTCACACTGATATTTATT
>JAOSBP010000206.1:32862071-32895301 GCA_027563825.1 Erythroxylum mucronatum
ATAGGTTAACCGATCCTATAGGTTCTTTAGGTTCAGGTTCAGGTTCAAGTTCGTGAAATCGCCGAACCTGACATTCAGGTTTAGGTTCAGGTTACTTATGAACGGGTCAGGTTATCCTACCATGAACACCCCTACTAATACATACTTGAGGAGTCCTTGTGAAAAAACTCAAATTCAAGACCTTCGATACTTGAAGCCCCTGCCACTTGACCCACCTCCTACGAACCACATTATTTCTAACGTTGTACATATTGATACGGCGGGGAAGATTTAGCAGACAAAACTAAGATTATACCCCTTAATTTCCAATTTAGCTCACGAATATACGAATGAACTTTTAAGAGGGGGCAGATCTTCTGGACCCCTTAACCTGTACCCTTTGTCTCTTTTTAATCTCGACTATCTAATTTATTACATTGAATGGTTGAGATTAAAGGAGTATTGAGTAAGTACAGAATAAGAGGCAAAAGATGCCCTTTTAAGAATAGGGGTAAGATGAATTTGAGTAAATGTAACATATAAACCTAGCTTGAGCGGAAATTAGTTTGGATATGAATAGCTTAAATGTCTTTCTATAGTTGAAACCCTGCTATGACACCTCGTGAGTAACAAAAAAAAAAAGTAACATATATCTGGAAAATGCAATTTACCATTTTTTATATTTTCATAAATATGATGAACGTTGAACAAAACAAATGTACCAATTATTACATAGCCCATAACCTGTCACATACAAAACCACCTTGCCCAACTAAAGAACCACTTATTTCTCCCAAGAACAGATGAACAATGGGAAGAGAGAGGAGCAGAGCTCTAATAGAGAGCATGCTCCCAGCAACTGTCCCACGAGATAAATACCAATCACGTTCTCATCTTAGTCCTAAAGGAAAAGGATTAACAAAAATCATACATAAAGCAAGCCAGATTCAATAAGCTCTCACAGCAGCTAAATTTGACTTGATGCATCATTCGTCTTCATCATCGACTAATGCAAATGAAAATGGAACGAATTTGTAACCATCTCCTTCGTAGAACTTGTTCTGGAATTCCACCCAGTGAAGTCGCAACGCGTGTAGGAAAGCACTGAGAGTTTCCATTACAAGCAATACACCAATGGTTGCAAAAACAAAGATAATAAAGCCAACGATAAGGATGATCACATTGTTGAACCTGTTGCACATGGAAATCGCAAAATTATCATCTCTAAACATGCTAATGCATCCAAAAGATTTCCAAATTTGTAACTTCTGAATTCCATGTCACAAAAGGCCAGAAGACTTCTGTCTAAAATCCACGAAAGAAATAGATACGTTCTTTTCTATTCCTCTGTTACCTTTATATAAGCTTAACCAATCAGGAAGAGAAAATATCATAAAAGACATAACATTCCAATAAGAATTTAACGTACCCCCAAGCTAAAAGAAGAACCTTCTCATAGAATACACTGGATAACTCAGAGTGCGCAAGACTGCATAAAGAAAGAAACAGATAATATTTATATACTCATTGGTTGAAACATATGAAAATATAACACAAGAAAGAAATTAATGAATCATATACAAGCGACTAATCAGAAACTAAGCATGCTCCCTTCCAAGAACATTGCACAGTTAATAGGAATTTAAAAACAAAGGCATCTGTAAAGACAAGCGGGAAGCATATTTATGGCAGGGTTTTACAAAACTGTGCAACGTTCAATATAATATTGAACTGACATTTATCAGGTTCAGAAACAAATCAGTTTTTAGTATCGACCAATGAACGCCATCAGTTTTCTGCCGAGTTACCTTAGGGCCCATAGTCGAAGGTAAGAAGCTGTGTTTGAGACTGCTCCAAGTACAAACTCAATAGTGTGTATCATCTGGTGAACAAAAACTTCACTGAATTCGAATTCCTCATGATCATGGGAGTTATGATTCACTTCCAATTGAAGAGACTCGTCAGTGCTCTCGATAGGTGTATATGACTGACCTTGGTGCCTCTGAATAAACAAGTCTGTCAGATCATGATAAAATCAAAACAAAATGCATAGTTCTTGAACATATAACGAAAAGATCTGGGAACTGGGGATTGCAGCTTACATTTTCATGCTGTTTCTTTAGAAGAAAAGGCTTTGGAAGCAACATCCAGGGTACAGAAACAAGGGCAAGCAATAGTAACACAAGCTGAGAACATGGTACATTAGATTAAATCAGTGAAATGCCAACATCTCAACTAGCAGCAAGATTACGTGCACAAGGCAATGGAAAAGTGGTGCCAACCTGAACAGTCTTCTGCCCAGGAAAAAGCTGGTTTTCCCCCAACTCATCAGTTGGACTCAGGAACATATATATCATTACATGGTACAAGTCAGCTTGTGAACCAGTGCACCACTTCACAATGATGAGGAGTGATAAATAGCCAAATAAGGCATTTAGAAAGATCATTTGTGGAATAAATTGGAACCTTCCAAAAATGCAAAAGATAGTAATTTAGGGCGTGGACTAGAATACCAGCTTGACAACAGATAAGAAAAGTTGAAGCAGTTATCATCTACAAAATGCAACTTACCAGATATTCAAGCTGTTCCCAAAGTATGTTGCATTGAAATAACTTAATATAATTCCAAGATTCATTTGGGCAACTCCAATAAGAATTGACATCTTCATTTTCAGAGAGTTGAGGAAAGGCAGCTCACTTCGAGTACCATGCCATGCAGGATCCACACCAAATGGGTAAGTAGGGCGCACCTTAATCAAGCCATCTGTGGTAGCATCCCTGAGAGGAAGAAAGCAACAGAGTACCAGCCATTTGGAACTGACAAGTAAAGCTTCTAAAGAAAAATTTCTCAAACTATTTATGTCAAATACCTGCAAGAAAGATCGCGACACGCATATGCTGACAGACCAAATAGTTCAAAGGGTACAGAGAAGAATTCATTATAGATCAAGCCAGTGTAAATGGAGAAGAGTGCCATCATCATGATGACATAACGACCGCCAAAGGTCATTTCAGTTATATCTCCAAGTTTCTGTAGTTCAGAATAAGTGCTGTATTAGGATGCTAGTGATAGACTAAGTAGCAAAAAAGATGAGGATTATGGCAATTATTTCCATACAAGTCCGCACCTATAAAAGAACTTATAGGTGAATATATTCATAACATCTCTTATCTATCTATAGAGGAAAAAGGGAAATTGTCACAATCAAGCTAGATATCCAATTGCGGTCAGCCTCAACAAAATAATACATACATACATTACCTGGCCAGAAAGTTTCTTTTCCCTTATTATAAAGTATAAAGTTGCAAGCAGTAAGCATATTCCATGTCCCCAATCTCCAAACATGACGGCAAAAAGAAAAGGAAATGTAATAATTGTGTAAACTCCAGGATTTGCCTCTTGGTACTTGGCCACACTGCACCAATAAGAAATCACAGCAAATTGAATCAACTATCTATTAAATCCAACAGGAATAATTAACATATGAACACATTTAAGCACATGCAAAAATGTAAATGCACAACAAAAAATTGAGCTATTGTTAGCAATGAAAGTACATCCTCCTCCACCTTATGAGATATGTTAAACAGATATCTCATGATTCAAATAGTGCACAATTACAGAAGGACGTATCATGATAATTTTTATTACGAGATGAAGAAGCATACAACACAGAAACTCAGCAACATCCATCACAAGAATGTATAGAATTATTCCAGCCAACGCACAAAGGATAGAAGAGTTAAAAATGAGGTTTAAATAAGTTCATTTAATGATAAATGATGAAAATTTTGAAATAATTCATCATTCATTAAGAAAGCAAGAGCAGTAAGACGAGCCTTAAGAGATACTCACCCATAAGCATCAACAATTTCCTGGAAGGCAGAGGTGAATTTGTTTGTACAGAAATATGTAGGTGGAGACTCTCTTGCATGCAAAACCTGGAAAATGGTTCCAACTTGCGAGTTGGAATCAAATGAAGCTCGCTGCAACGCATCCTGAATCTGCAAAGATCCAGTACTAAGATGTTTGTTTAAATCAAAAAGAATATTCAATACCAATATTCTAGAACCATGGAGATTTGAAATTTTACTATTAGCACGAACCATTTTTAAAATCAGGCAAAATTTACCTGCTTTGTGGCAAAGACAGGACTCCATCCCTCAGCAACAAGACATTTCTTTGTCACATCAAGACTAAGCATGTTCAAAATATGGTAGATGGATTTCTCCTTCCGCACCTTGAAGTGCCCAAAAAGCATAATTAAACATACTTAAAATAAAGCAATGAATTGTATATGAGAAATCAAATAGATCCTGAACTTCATTAGTCATAAGAAGCATAGTGTTTATCTTCACTATATGATCAGACACATAAAATTGGAGAAAAATTCATGAAATAGATATATTCTCGACAAACCAAAGAGTTCCACTGCTCAAATTGATCACTTATTGTTTGTAGCAAATTGTTTCTCTGAAACAATCCTGCATCGATGGTAGTCTTCATCTCTGATAATCTTCGAGAGACCTGAGATTCAAAGTGAAAGACCACAAAGGTTATACTTTTAAAAGCCACTATAAAGACCACAAGGGTTATGGCATGCCAATGTAGAAATAGAAAGTTTTGACATAAAAGTCCTTGATCTCGAGATTTGGCTAATAATTTTGGAGATTTCGATAAACCAAGGAATAATAAAGCACAACATAATGTACATAAAAAAGCAGCAAAAAGGAACATGCAGATGGCATTGTGGGAGGACTTGAAAATAAAGATTATTCTGAGATCGTAAAGCAAATAACAGAATTTGAAAGAATGTATTGCACATACTTCAGTCATCATTTGAGCTTGTTTGCCAAGATCTTCACTGAAAGGATACCGATTTGCCCCAAATGCTTCACATATTTTGAGTATTTTAGTCTTTGCCCTTTCTCCAGAATAGAAAACAACAAGAACATTCTTCTCGGTCTGCATATCAACAAAACTCAGAAACAAACATTCCCTTGGTAGACGAAAACAAGTTCAGAAAAAAAAATCTAAACTGTAAGTACTTTGTATATCAAAGACCAAGTAAACAGGAATCAAACATCCACAATATATCTGCCTGCATGCGAACTGGCTTAACAAATCACACCACTAGATAATCAACTTCATTCATTCAGCATAGAAGAAATACCAAGCAAGAATTAGGCCACAATACCCATCTGTCTACACATTCAAGTTTTGCAGCGACAATCTACATTTGTGTTCTCACAAACATTTCTAGAAGATGCACAATACAGTAATAGAGAAGGCATACAAAATGGGAAGTATTCACTTAAACGAAGATCAAAATTCACAAGTCTCAAAAGTACGTGAATGTGAAGGTTTTTCCTGATATATATAGCAGGAAAGCTACAAATCAGAACAACTTCTCTTATAATTACAAATGATACAGTACTATTGCGTGCAATATACTGGGAGACTCTGCACAAGTGCTTGCCTGTGTGGCATAAAGTCAGCTGTTTTCCACACAAAGATTTTATTAATTTATTTTGCATGAAATTCCGGAAACAAAAGAACGTTATTCTTTCACTTTTGTCCAAATGTTTGAAATGAAAGGAAAAGAAACAAAACCTTTTCTCCAGAAACAGGATCAATAACAGGTTCATCCACGGCAGCCTGCCTGAAAAACACATTACCCCTGGTGGCACGGAATATGATCCTTTCAAATGCCAAAGACTTCTCTTTCGGAACAAGGCCCGTAAGAAATCCCAATTTAACTTGTTTTGATGAATCAGCTTCCTAAACAGCATATCAAAAGAAAATTACTACGAGTTAAGTGGAAGAGTTAACAATACCACACATACATGACATGGCATTCATACTTGGTCCTTCAATAACGGAGTGTTTAGTGATTCTTCACCACTGTGCTGGGATTCCATTTCCCTCTGCTGAGCAGTTGCACTGCTTAGAGCTGAACAAAAGAACCCACTAGCCTACGAGGAAGAGTATTTGCATCTGGGTAAATATTATTTCATTTCACAAAAGTAGGCATTCATCGATACCCAACATGTATTATATGCAGGAAAAAAAACCCCAATAAACCATTAGACAATCATCACATTACCTTCTCAAGAACAATCTTATATTCTACCAGCTCATTATATGTCCGCTGCAACTTTTCATTATTTACATTCATTTCAACTAGCTCTGCCTCAAGCTCTCCAAGTTTCACCTGGCACATCCAGTAAAATAATAAAAACAAACAATCAATGAGTGAGGGAATCAGAGGATTTCATTGTTACAACAGTTCAGCCATTACTATCATCTTCTTTACATACCTCTAGGTCATCCTTATCTATGTCAGTTCGTGTGACAGACTTCTTTGGAGGTGACACTCCCGCCTTATCCATTTGCTCCCTAAAAAAGCGTAATTTGCGTGCCATCTCTCCAGATTTTTTTATCTTTAAATATGGGCACACGTCAACAGTTGCATCACTAATTATTCTTTCAAAATAATATTAGATTCACAACCAGTGCTACATGACTCAATGAGACTTACACTACGTCAAAAAATTTAAAAGTAAGGGACAATGTTTATAACATATTCATAGCGTCTACTACATCCTCCTTTTTAGTGAACTTCGAAAACCCATGTCATCAAAAATTTTCAAACGGAGAACTATTTTGTGTTTCAAATTTCCCCCTCTGCCTCAAAATTTAAAACTCTTTTCAATGTCAAAGAACCCGTCGCGTCGACAGTGACAAATGGCAAATGGCAACCAACAAAATCATATTCTTCATCAGTTCCGCTCGAGTTCAAAAACACTGAAGTATTGATTCAGATGCGATCTAAACTTCGGAAAAAACAAAGACAACAATTTTCGATAAACAAAAAACATCATCTTATTTCATACTATTATCAAACGAAGCCCAAAATTCTAGAAAAAAACATAATCGACACCCAAACAACACGTGATAGCCTCACCTGAGCGGCATAAGTTCTCTGAAATGGACTCTTCTCCGCATTGAGCTGCAAAGTAACAAAACACACACAAAATTCGGATCAAATCACAAACACCGTACAGCAGCAGTAGGCTACTCAAAGAAAATAAGAATCTGATAAACTAAACAGCGGACACGTATGGGTAATTTGGGGAGTGTACGGACGTCTTTGAATTGAATGAGGCCTAGGTCGCCGATATAAGAGACGGTGAGATGAGAGGCCTCAACGGGGATGATGAGCTGGACCAATTGCATAGACTCCGAGCGGAATAGATCCATCGGCGGGCAGCATCCTCCACGCGCCTCCCCCATGTCTTCACGTTACACGCGCCGCTCCTAAGCGGATACTAGTCTCCAAGACGAATCGACAGAGAAGAACTATTTGGTCTCTAAAGCAAATGATTTGTAATTTTGTTTGATTTTATAATTATTAACACATGAGATGATAAGAGAGAGAGACAGAGAGAGAGAGAGAGAGAGCTGCGGCTATGGGCCTGAGGACAAAGAGTGAAAGACTTGTCTATTAATTGAGGCTTTCCGAATTTTGCAGTTAATATTTATTATTCGCACGGCATCTGCTCTTCGTAAACGACGTCGTATGTATTTTCCGTTTTATAATTGAAGTCCTTTTTTCATTTGGTCCTTCGGTTAAAATAAGAAATAACTATATTTTTATATATATTATTTTAAAAATTGGACTGAAAGTTAAATACAAGAGATTTTAAAATTCAAAATTTTAATTCATATTAAATTATTATAAAAATTTTGAAATTTAATTAAATAAAATTAATTTATAAAAATCTATTAATTTAAAATATGAATTGATTAGTTATTAAATTAATTAATTTTTAATTGTAAAAATTAAACTAGAAAAAATGGCAAGTTTAAAACTTGTACAATTAAAATGATTTGATTTTTTAATTATTAGTTATATTGATTAGGAAATCCTAACTTAAAACACGGTCGTATTAAATAATATAAATTAGTTATGGTACTCGTGTCAAAAACAATAAACATGAATCAGCGAACAGAGCACGCGACTAAAACTCTAGAACCATCAAGAAATAAGGGAAACATTACAATTGCGGGCAGCTGCGATGAGGCCGTGTTTGGAATTTTGGTCGGCCCTAGAAGCTATTAGTATTGTGGATGGACCTTCACTCTATCTCCTGGTCCGCCTACTGGCCCATGCATTGCAGGTTCATAACTTGCGACATTCGCCTTACAAAAGTGCACGTAATGCTGAGAATTTATAACTTGCGACATTCGCCTTACAGAACGACAGATAATGAACAGAAAACAACTCAAACTAGCTAAGTTATGTCACTTCTTACATGGCTATAAGCCAACATTAGACCACTAAAGAATGGCTTTGTGCAAGAGAAGCACATCCACCACCACCACCACAACGCACTAACAAAACCTGCTACTCCATTAATCAACTTGTGCAGTATTAATCTTAATACCTTGTAATTATCAAAAGAAAATAAAAATGAAGGAACAAATTCTAAATGACCGGCCAAGAACCTTCATGATGTGTAAACTAAATCAAGAAAGCTTATTCGAAGTTCACTACAATTCACGTTCATCTCATTAACTCATATCTATCTCAGATCATCAACAGCTCAAACGTTGGAGATTGAATTAATGGAAGATTTACCATGGATACATGTGGTAATAATATACCAGTTGCATGGTTGTTTCGAATAGTTAGAATTTGTTAAGACGCAACTGAGTTTCTCATCTAACCCAGATGAAAATACGAGTAAAGCCATACATCACAACTTAAAATGAATTCACACAGTATATACGAAACATCAGGTTTCTTGGTCATTTAGTAACGTTGTTCTTGGAAAATTATCTCAGGGAGTGGGGGTTAGATTACTTCACATTTGGGTTAATGAATAATACGAGCTTTTTAATTAACTATTACTCAACTTTGTAAGCAAAGCATCAACTTTTTTGTTGTATATTAATGATGCAAGCTACTTTGTCAATGATTCAATCCAATAAAGAATACAAAGAATAACATCACTAAAGTAAAACTTTTTACGTCTGTTCTCCACAAGTTCGAACGAGCAAAGGTTAATATAAGCTTAAACTCCCCGAACTGCTTGTGACATTCTGCTTCCTGAAGCTACTCATTCAGTTTAGAGCTCTTAACAAAACTTTTTGTGGCTTTCCACATCCATGTATCAAAACTAAGAATCTGAGCTATTCTAAACTAGAAAGATGCAACTTAGTTTTATCTTGTAATTAAAAAAAGTCATGATTGGATACATATATAAATATATATACGTTGCATGAGTGTATGCCTGCACGTTCTTCATATCTAAAGGCTACCATAGATTGGCCACGGAAAAGCATAAGGACGACCTTCTAATCCTACTAAAGTTACAAAAGGACGTTGCAAAAGATTTTCATAGTGTACATCATGATAAATTGAGCATTAATTTAATCAACAAAGAAGAAAAAAGAAGAAAAGAATAACATTCTCCTTAGTCCTTAGGGGTGATTCCAAGGTTTCTTAATTATGATAGGTGATGCTGTGTCAATGTTGTGGTCACTGGTCGCCATATATTAGTTTTCTATAATCAATGTCCTTCCACTACACTTGGGGGCTAATGTAAGCTGACTGGTTGAACCATCTCATATTTTCGTGGTTGTTTCCAGGCTGATGCCAAGACTTCTTCAAAGAGAAGCCATTTCTTTAAATGTAAAAGACATCTAGCTAGAGGCCACTCCTGGAAGAGAGAATTCACAGTATTAAGTTCTTGGGGAACTAGAAGGATTCTAGTCTCTAGACGTATATAATAACTGAATAGAAAGGAATGCAACATACCAGTCTCTGTACTGCATGCTTCACTTTCCAAGTACGAAGGATATATTCGAGTGATTGTGTAATTGAGGGTATCAATCTTTTCCTATGGTGAGCGTGATTAGAGTAATAAATTATTTAAGTATTCCAAGTATATGTCACTATATTTTAAAATCTTAAAAGATGCCCTCTTAATCTTTTTTTGTCTCTACCATAAAGTATCCAACCTAAGGTTTTAGCTTCTGCTTTCTAGTTATATAGGTTGATTCCCCAAGGCTTTATATATATGGACCTTGATTATATTAACCATAAAGTCGGTATTTAACAAGTATAGTACTATGGAATGTTTCAGAGTAGAAATTGTTAATTAACAGCCGGACATGCACCTAGGTTTATGAAGAAAACAAGTACAAGTGCCAAGAACATGCCAGTAATAGTCAGGAGAAAACATATATATATATATATATATAAGGAAACTATTGTATTTATTTTGAAATATGAACAAAAGGGTAATTTGATTTCAATGCAAATTGTATTTGCAATTGAAAAAGACAAAACAAATATACAATACACATTATATTATTTCATCTTCATGCCTTATCTCACTTGCATGTTTAGGAAATGTATTTTCTACTATTCCTAAATCTTTTGGGTCTGAGACACCATGCATTGGTGCAGTGAACATGCAAAAAGGTCTGTTTAAATCTTGTTTGCTTGTAAGAAAATACAATAACCAGATATACAGTCCAGGTTCAAGCCGGCAGGGGAACGGATAAACGGGAAAAGATGAGCTCGAAGTTCATAAACAACGAAGGAAAACATAAACAATAATGGACTCGAGGAAGAATAGCATTAAATAAATGAACAAGAAGACAAGCTCATCAAACATCTATTGACATTATATCAGATTGAGTAAACTATTGTAAAAGACACGATCATATAATCGAGCCATGTCGATTTATTTATTTATCCATCAAAGAACTCGATACGATCTTCTTGTTAATTCACTTGTAGATAATTTCCAGAACAAATATGGAGCAGAATTGGTTGAATTTATAATTAAAAAGGGCAGGTGTAGAACAGGTTTCTTTTCAAACTGCTCCTCCATTTCCAAATTAACTAAATGGGATCGTCACTAAGATTTTGGATGCAGGAAAAGTTGCGTACCAGACATAAAAGCACTGAGAGGAAATGGGTATTGAGGAGCATGAGATTGATGACCCGAGGTTGATGCTAATGCGGTATTAACAGTAGTTAGGGCATTAGCATTTGTGAGATTGTTAGGCTCTGGAAGCTGAGTAGAGGAGGTCTCGCCAATGCCATAACTAGCTGTTTCAGGGCCTTGATCATAAAGAATACCCTTGAAAATCCTGCCACCAATATTGACGCTTGTCTGGTATGCAAATTGATCGACTGCATCATCAACAGAACTCACCCGAAAACAACGAAAGTTCGCTATTGAGTTCACTTCAGCTGGAAAATGTCCCGCCTGTAAACCTAAAAGGTCCCAGCCCCATTATAAAGCCTTCATCTCTGGGAATTGTTAACACAAATTTATGCTATAACGAGAAGATGTATAAAGTCTATGCCTTGACTCTCGTATCTACGTTACTGTCAGAATTACACCCTTATTCACAGTAATAGCCACGAAAAAGAAGCTGCTAGGGTTACTATGTAGGTCATGTTCATTTCAAAGCAAAGATATGGTGCTGTTGAGCATTTATTTCACACTCCAATATTACATAATATATAGATCTACAGGCATGAAGAGAAAAAAATGTACCTGTTGATGGATTTTCTCTGAGCCTTTTAGGGTTGTGTCCTTGAGATTGCTGTTGATGAATAGCAGCAAGATTGTTGAGCCTCTGTCGCCTTCTGTAAGCAGGAACCCAGGTGCTCTTGACGTGTGTTGGGCACGGAAACCCTTTACTCTTACAACAAGTTCTGCATCTCATGTAAACACAGTCCTTCTTAGCTTGGTTTCCACAGTCCTGACATCTTGCTCCACCAAAACCTTGATGTCTCAACATCATTGCTATTAGTGTTCATCATCACTGAAGACATTCGCAGCTCATTTTCGTTTATTAGCTGTCCACTTTTGCTAGAACAATTTCTCTGTGTTTCTTCTTCTATTTCTTCCTTCTTGTTGTGTGTAAAAATCACCAGGCTTTGACAAGGATTTTCTTCAGGAGAGTGGCTTTTTTTGGTTGTAGTGGATAATATGATGGCGATGGTAGTATGTTATATGGGTGGTTGGTTTCTAATTCTGAGCTTTGGAATCAACTTTTTGCTTCATATATTTTGTTAAAACCATCGTTCAATATTCATGTGACTTATTGGGGGCTCCATCTTTTGCAGACACTGCTTAAACTAGTGGGAATTTTCTTGTTTTAGCAGACTAATTAATAAAGGAGTGAAAGCATTCTGGGAAAAACAGATGTTGCCGCCATTAAAACATCATCATTTCAAGTTCTCAATATGGATCCGACATGGACTGTTTTGAAGCCTTAAACTAGCATAAGAAAGAGAAGCATAATTAAAGATTTAATAAATAACTAATAGCTAGCTTCAAACTGACAAGACAAAACAAAAAACTTTCCCCTTTAGTTCAACCATATCCCCTCTCACCTGTAATTGATTACATTGGCGACGATTTTAGGTGCTAAAGATTGCGGTGCGTAGCTGCTGTTTACTGATCAAAGCCCGTATCTCACCGTGACTTCAGCGGGGAAATTTCTCTTTGGAATGCCGGATGCCATGTGACAGATCTAACATGGCTCTGTGCCTGTAGATTTACTATTCAAAGATCTCATAATCTAACACAGCAACGGTTGGATGACTTTAATGGAGTATTTCTACGGTGATGTATTGTTTACAAAAAGAAACTGTGAGTCAGACTGACAGCTTCCACAGATCTCTCCTTCCCTAGGCCTCTCGTATAGCTCCCAATTCCCAAAACCCCCAGTTATAGTGGTCCCTTTCTTATGTGGATAGGTCTTGCGGTTTCAAATGTCTCTTCTCAACGTACTTTTTGGTACTATGTATATGAATGCTTCGAGTGATGGGATTGCATAGGTTTAGGAACTACTCATCAAGTCCTTTGGCTAATTTCACATCACTGATGTAGAAGCATATCAAGAACAGTAATTTGCCATTCTAAGTTAGTTTATATTTCTTCATCTTTCTAACTTTTAAGAGTGTCAAATCTTGATTATTGCATTTATGCATCTTCTGATAATCAAATAGAGTTTTGTATAAATTAAACTCTTTCTTTCATGAAATATTAAGGAAATCCTACATGTCTTAGAGTAGGTTTAGTATATCATATTATTAATTATATTATCATGCCACGTTTTGGAAGCTTAGTCAAGAAAGCTAGGCATGCTTGTAAAACTTGAAATGTTGTAAGATCGTATATATAGCTTAACAATTTTTCGTTTTAGTTGATTATCCATGTCCTGAAATAGAAACTTTAAGAATATAGAAATGATGCGATTTTCTTTTCTTTTTTTTTTTAGTTAAAGAGACCCACTTCTTAGACCTTAAAAAAACGCAAAAGAGATTATTAAATTAATGATCCATTGCCAAAAAGGGAGTTGTAAGAATATTTAATTTGTATTTTTTTTGAAACGATTTAATTTGTATATTTAAAAGGTTGTTTTCTTTAATCTTTTCTTTTTACAAATCATTCTCTTTAATAATCAAGATTAGCTTGCACTGCCTCCTTTATTTTTCCTACTCGAATTCTAGAACAATGTAGGATACTAGACGGGGTTATGAGTATTGCACCGTATATAGAACAATGTAGGATACTAGACGGAGTTATTAGTATTGTACCATATTGTATTAGTCAAAAAATGATAGAGTATCGAGTAATTTGTATCATTGTTTGGTATCGGTCACTACCAAAATACTGCTCACTTATCAAATTGAATTGCAATTTTTAAAAATTTTTGGACTAAATTATAATTTTTTCAATTTAACCCGAAACCTACACGACCTACTCTTAGTCCTTTCCCTACTCGAATTTCAGAACAATGTAAGATACTAGACAGGGTTATGAGTATCTTACCATTCCTTACCGGTCAAAAAATGAAAGAGTACTAAGTAATTTCATATCATTATTTGGTATCGGTTGATACTGGTCAGTACCCTCTCTAGCCTACGAAGTCCCCTCGCCTTTCTTTCTTTCTCTTGTGCAGTGCCCTCGCCTCACCCTCTCTTGCCTGTGCAATTGCCTCACCCCCTCCCACGGTCTCACCTTCGTTACAGTTTCCTCAGCCTCACTCTCTCGTAATAAGCAGCCAACCAACCACTCCTCCCATCCTCCTTCGCAATCACTCCTCAATCGCCTTACTCGCCTCATCAAGTCACCAATAGCATCCTATTCAAGCCTCACTAACACTAAGTGGAGCTACAAACTTTAAGCCTTAAGGTTGCAAAATGCAATTGAATAATTGAACTGTGTGCAGTGTGCTTGAGCATTGATTAGTTGATTTGTGTTATGTTAAATGTTGCGTATTGATTTACTTGTTTTAAGTGTAAGTGACTTATAGTTGTGAGTTTAGACTTTGCATTTTGGAAATTGAGGATAACTGGATACTAGAATGGATAGATGTGCTTGTTAATTTTTGTCTAAATTTTGGAAATTGAAAAATGATATTGAGGATTTTATTAGAATTACAATATTTGGAATTTTGGAAATTTGAATGTGTTTTGTCATTTGTATTGTTTGGATTCTGAAAATTGGGGATTCAATCATTCAATATAAATTTGAAGTTTGTGTTATTGTTTGAAATTTGAGAAATATTAAATTAAATGTGGTCTTTATTATAAGTTAGGTTATATATATTATAAATTGAATTTTTGTAATATGCAAAATGGGTTAGTTAATTTAGGTTGAATTATGTGATTACATGAATTAAGTTAAACATTTGAGTTTATGATAGTTAGATATAATAATAGAAAATTAGTTAATCTTATGAGTTTATAGTTAAATTATGTAATCATATAAAACGAATTATAGTTAAAAATTGATGTAATCATACAAAATAGATTACAGATGTGAGTTTAAGTTTAAATCATATAATCGCACAAAATGAGTTAGGAATTATAGTTGTGAGTTATGGTTAAATTATATAATCATACAAAATTGTTATAATTGTGACTTTGTGGTAGAATTATGTAATTACACAAAATGAGTTATAGTTGTGAATTGTAACTTTATGTTTAAATTATGTAATCACACAAAATAGATTGTAGATGTGAAAGTGTAGCAATTAATGTATATATTTGAAGTTTAGGATAAGAAGCATGAGAATTTCTTAGATAGAATGTATTTAATCATCAAATTTTCTTAAGGAATCATTTATATAAGCATATGAAGGTCACTTGCATGTATATATCATATGATTATTGAGAAACTATTGTTAATCTATTTCTTCCTGTTATTATACAAAACTTGATTTTGATACGTAGTGATTAAGTTAATTTTAATATATATCATCATTTATTTTTACAGATAAATGAAGAGAATTTCAAGTACACCCGATAATTCAGTCCCTTGAGGCATATGAAGATTTGATTATCCATCTTAGGCTCATGTTAGATTAATTCTTGAAATAAAGAACCATACTATTTATTTGTATTGAAACAAGTATTTGAAAGGTGGAAGAATCGCTATATTAAAGAAGCATTTAGCTGGGATCAAAGGTGATGTGAAGCCTTGTAAGAGAGTGAATCATGATGTGAAATGGCTAATAAAGACTTTGCTTGAAGAGTATCAGCATGAGAAAGATAAAAGACAAAGATTGAACTATGAAATTAGTAGTGGAAGTTCTTTTGTTGGTGTTTAAGATGGTAATATGGATGCTGAAGATGGTATTCCTACCCAACAAGAAGGAAATGTTGCACCCAATGTTAGAAAAAGAAGCCATGTGTCTAATATTTTTGCACCATGAACAACTCCTAGGGCTCAGTTTTCAATCCGCAGTGCCTTACAATATAGAAAATCAGCTCATAATGTAGACATGACAATGGCTAGATGGTGGTATGATTCAAATATAACATCTAATACTGTCAATCTTATTATTATTAGCCTATGGTGGAAGCTATTACCTCTTATGGCCCAAGATACAAAGCTTTGTTAATTGATGACTACAGAGGGAAACATCTGACCAGCTATGTTTATGAAATAAAAAGTTATTTAGATGCAAGAAGAATGAGTTAGGCTACTTATAAATCTTCTATCATGTGTGATGAATGAATAAATAAAAGATATAAGTCTATTATTATTTTTTGGTTTATTTTTTTAAATGGACAATAGTTTTGAAGTATATTGATGAATTTTAATACTTTTTTTCAGATATTTAATGAAGTTGTGAATGAAGTTAAGGTAGAAAATATTGTTCAATTCATTACTGGCAATCATTCTACTTATAAAACAGTTGGAAAAAGTTTACAAAGCAATTATAATTCTTTTTAATGGACTCTTTGTGCTACAAATTGCTTTGACCTAATGTTGACAAATATAGGAGATGTTAGGTATTTTTTCTATTATTGATGAGACTGTACAAAAAGTAAAAAAGGTGACCAAATTCATCTATATAGATCTTGAATTTAAAGATAAAAGATTTCACTAATGGTAGGAATTTGTGTTGTCCTGCTATTATAAGATTTGCAACTATTTCTTATCACTTCAGTGTTTTATTATGTTGAAAAAGGAGTTAAAACAAATGTTTTCAAGGATAAGTGGGTTGTATCTCAGCATACTATGTCTAATACTAGATTGTAGGTTTCTAGAATTATACTCAAAGATAATAAATTTTGGTCCCAATGTCAATTTGTATCCTTTGGTGAGGGTACTTTATTTAGCTGATAGTGATAAGAAGGTAACAATAGGTTACTTCTATGATGTCATTGAGAGGACGAAGGAAGCAATAAAAGTAAATCTGAAAAATAGGCCTTCTTTATATATACCTTATCTTTCAGTTATCAATAAGAGATAGGAAAGACATCTTTACTCTCAATTATTTGTAGTTGGAGTATTTTTGAATCCTTGTATCTATTTCAAACTGAGTTATACAAAAAAAAACTGAAGTTAATAGGAGAATGTTATTAATTATTACAACAATTGTTGCTCATAAGACGATGCAAGATCTCCTAAGTTCACAAATGAATATTTATAAGGATGCTTATGGTAATTTTAGGATGCCAATTGTTGTTCTTAAAAGAGAGAAACTTAATCCAGATATTTTTTTTCACTTTTGTTATTTGTTGAAAATTATTCCTCGCTTTATTTTGTTTGTAATTCCACTTTTGTTATTTACAGTTGCATGGTGGGGCCAATTTTGAAGTGATGTTTTAGAATTGCAAAAGTTTGCAATTCAAATTTTGAGTCAATGTGTGAATACAACAGGATTTGAAAAGAATCGGAGCATATTTAAGTTCACCAATTCCAAGAAAAAGAATAAATTAGAGTACAAAACATTGAACGACTTGATTTTTGTTCAATACAATTTAAAGTTTTGAAAAAGATATGTTATTATCATTATTAAGTTGGATATAATTTCTTGTAATTTCTTAATATTTTAATTTTATTTGTTTCCTAGGACTCTTAATAGAATAAGTAGTTATGTAAATTAAATTTGCCTTGATCATATCAATTTGTTGGCAGATTGAGTGTTTGAAGAACTATGTTTGATAGATGAGAGTGACTTGAAAGATAATATTGAATAGAAAAGTATAGACATATCATTTGATATAATAAATTTAAATAATGGTGATGATAAGATTCCTCTCAATGATGAAAATTTTGTACCAAATGAGAACTTGGGTCAATGCGATTTGAATGAGTATTCAATTGAATGAAGTTCTAGGTTTTTAATGTTCTTCTTTTAATTTCAGTTATATTTTATGTATATGTTAAATTCTATATATGTAATATAAATATGAATGTAAATAATTTTGTTTCATGTTTCACTTCTAATTGATTGTTTCTTGGGTACAAATTCTTATTGTAAATTAAAATAGTCATAGAGTTATAAATATTTATTATTCTTTTTATTTGATGTTTTGAATTACGTAATTATTTATTAAATGATGAAATTGTAAGATTTTAAATATTTTATATTGTCCTTAACTTTATATTTGTATGATAATTAAATGATCTTTTCTCATATTAATAGTAGCTATTAGTTATATGTGAAAAATAATACTAATAAAAATAAATAAATTGTTATTTCAAATTTCTATTATTGTGATTTTTAGCGAGAAGGTTAATGTAAAATTATAAATTATACAATACAATATATCAAGAGACCATTTTATAATTTAAAAAATTGAATAACTATTTTATAAATTTTTTAAAAATACCCATTATTAATCAGCACCAATATACTTCTATAATCAAATTTAATGCCGGTGAGTATGATATTCGTAACATAGATACCAAAGCCTCAATCGTTGGAAAAGATAACCACAAGACAATTAAAATAAATTAGTACTTGGTGCCCATGTCAACAAGTCTTGATTTTTCTTTATTTTCATGATTTTGTTTGACATTAAACGAGTCACTTTTGCAAGGTTGAGGCTCGATTAGAATAACATATTTAATTAACGTCTAATCCTACTATTTCTCACGAAGTTCTAAGGACGAACTGATTATCCTACTCCTACCAAAGCTTTAGCCACATTTCGTAAGTGGCCGAAGGGAAAGTCGATAGTGACGATGGCAAGCCCTTGATTTGCCCTTTCTTTCCATGTTTTAACTTACTTCTCGAAATCCATTCTGTATTTTCGCATAGACCTTAGCTTGATGAGTGCGAGAAGAGCACTTCTTAAAGAGCCATCAACCTTTTACTTCAGCAACTAAATTTGCGTTCGAGCTATGGAGAGCTTAATCGCTAAATAAATGTACCAGACATTGATGAGCCCCACGGAAAGAAAAACAATGTGAGAGAGAGAAAAGGAGTAGTATACCTTTTGAATGCTAAAGCGGACAAGAAAAGTTTTCTACCAAATTGCCAACGGAGCGAAATAAGTGATTACTTAGTACTACAGAGCATTGTCGGTCCTGGCTTGTTGAGTCACGTTTGTTGTTGGGCTAAGGCCTAAAGAGGACAAGAAACTGTACAGCTCTGCTGGCTTCGGCCACAATGCAAAACTGCCATATTCACAAAACACCGAACAGGTGTATATGTGTCCGAAATTGTTCTTGTCCAATAACGAGTTTCCATCGTACATTCTTTGTTGAAAAAAGGTAATAAAGAGCCCGATAAGAGAAATAAGCGCTCAGATAATAATTGGCTCGGTGTAAGCTCATCCACCAAAAGACTGAATCATGATTGTACTCGTCAATGAGCTATTTGAATAAAAGAAGCACAAGACTCATTAGCTCAGAAAATGAACTAAACTTGGCATCCTGATAATTAGAGAAGACAACTGGCAAAGCCACGAGAAGTTGATCGACACAGAATTCCAACCGAAAAATGAATATGATGTACATAAACACAAGAAGCGGTGGAACCCATAATATCAGGGATAGTGCTGAACAATTCTTACTTTTGCCTGCCAACTAAAAGAATGAATTCACCACAGAAAGAAGCATGGCAAATAAAATCTTCATACATTGAGAAACTGTCCTGCCTATACCGATCACCTACATATAAAAGGGCCCTTCATATGAACAGCTAACACGAGTAGCCCAAGTCAAAATTCTCAAGTTGTTTATAACATCAAAAATCATATTCAACTAAATAAAAATCACAAAAAAGGGAGTAAGACAGCACAAACATATATTTGGAACTCAACTCTTCTATAATATCCCTTACCTTACACACTCGGAGGAACTAAGGCAATATGTTTTGCTGCAGCAAAGATGGGATGTAAGTTGGTGAAAAGTGCTTCCAGATGATCATTTTAATCATCGCATCTGAGTAGGAGAACAAAGCAGCCCTGATGCATCTGCACCTACCACTGCAAGATCACAGATGGTACACATTTGGCCTTCCTGGCTTGGCACAAACCGAGAAGTACAATATGGGCAAGAGACATCTTTCTGTCCACGATAAATTGGGACATACGTTGCACCACATATTACAAATGGGTTTCTGAAATCGTAGTTCAACTCGGAGGCATCTGTCATATTCTTCTCTGCAGCCTGTAACACTTGCCTAGCTGTTTTTGATTGGTTCTCAACCGTGGGGTTAGTCTCCAAAAACCGCCTGGCAAAGTTAGCTGCAGTTGCAAGGTTCTTGTGCTTGTAGCAAACCCTCATTGCATTTAGCAGGGCAAGCCTCAAGTGTGGCTTCTGAAGATTGCAATGGGTGAAGTAGGCAGCAAGCTCCATTTGGCGTACTGGGTCTTGTATTTCCTTTCTATTAAGCTCCATTTGTAAACCCAAAACATACTCCTTAACTATAACTATTAACTCTTTGACCTCATCTACCTCCTTTCTTGAATCTACAACAATCAAAGGAACTGTATGAAGAATGCTGAGAAAGATTCTAAGTGCCTCACTAAATTTCCCAGCAGTAGTGGCTTTGTAACCAGCATTGACCTTCTCGTCCAACTGAGTGAAACTGAACACTAATGCTGGAGGGCCTCTCACATTAGGACTCGCAGACTCATTCCATCCTCTTTCAACAGCTAATGATATCACAGGAAGAGACGCAGAGACACGTAAATAGGTATGGCTACCTGAATGTAAATCAAGAAACATGGATTTCAATGGTGCAAAATTTCTAATTCCAAGTTGCCTGTTGAGCAACCGCATAGCTGTATCAAAATTGCCAGCTGCAGCGTGTTCAGCAGCAAATGAAGATCTCTGGGTCCAAATCTGGCTCACAGGCATACCAGGACTTGGCGCCACAAATACAGAAGATCGGGTACTGACAGAAGCTCGTGGCGTGTCTGCCTCAGGAGGAAGCTCCAAGTCTTCAAGGTCCCATCCACCCTCTTCATTTTCTTCAGCCACTTCCTCATCGTCCAAAATTGTTATTACTTCCCCATTTTGCAAGCCCTCTGCATCAACCACATCAAGTTCCTCACCCCAGTCAGCTTCCTCATCCTCCTCTGCAGCACCTCTGCCCACGTTATCAAGCCCACCTTCCAATATGCCTTTCATAACTCTCAGAAGTGGCCAATCCCCAGCACACAAAATGGGAGCAGGTGGCATAAGAAGAGAAGGCTTTTTACCCTCTGGTACCGACGGGACATTATCTCCCAACTCTTTTGCTAGACGGTCAGCGATATCCTGTAGTCCATGGACTTTAGCCATGATATATGCAAGTGGTAAATGACCAGCACTTTCCATAATTTTAACACGTTCTTGCACATCACCCAAATATAGGGCATTGTGAAACTGGCCCATGACATCATTCTTAACTTCTGCAATCCTAAGCATCTTGGAAAGCTTTTCCAAATTGCCAGTTATGAGATAAAGGAATGATAACCTCTCAAAATTCTTTGTCCTCTGATAGGCATATTCAACAATGCCTGCATTGCCTTGGCGAAGAGCTTCCACCCCAAGTCTGTACCAATGATCTTTCTCATCAATTTCCTTGGCTGAAGCAACAGCAATTTGAATGTTTCCACTCTCTAAAGCTAAATTAAAACAAGTTCTCTCATCCCTCACAAAATGTAGAGCAACCTCAGGGAACCCCTTCTGCTGCAAATAAGCAATCATTGCCTGCCCACAGAGCTGAGAGTTCCTAATCATGCTCATGACATGGTCATATCTTTTTCTTAAAAGGGACAGTTTGAAGATATACTCAGTTGCATCAATGACAAAAGCCCTACTCTTTCCATCTCGATCCAAGCAAAAGATCGTATCGCCAGATACCTTGGTAATGTATATTGGGACATCAAGGGTTCTAATTATGCCACTATCACCATTTGAGAGGCAGTATTTGACGTGATTAAGTGTGGTATAGATGAAAACACCATTATCATCCCAGGCCCCACTCTTTACACGAATTGTCTCATGAAGAGTACACTGATGCACAAGTTTCTTGCTAGCAATGATGATGGCGTGTTTGCTGAGCAATGCAACAGTTTCCATGTCATTAGACCAAACAACATATTTGACAAAAGGTGTTTGGAGATCTCCAAGAACAATCCTTTGCTGAAGATCAAATATAACCACTCTATCCTCAGCCCTGCAAAGTAAGTTACCTGTTCCAGCATAAAATATTGCATCAGTAGCCATGGGGAGACCACTCTTTTTAACAACCTCATTCTTTAGGTTCCTGACCAAGACCTGATTGCTGCTTTTCTCAAGAACAGCAAACCTATTCCGGGCGACAAAGACAGCAGAGGCTCCAGCACCTCTCTTCGCCTCCTGAACAGTATCACCCCTACTAATGCTGTCTTTAGGTATTACATACAACTCATATGAGCCTCCATCAACATCTGAGCAAACAAGAACAGCATTTTCTGTAGGGCTATATGAGAGAGATCTAGGGCTTTGATTCAAGCTGGTCATACCAGGACGTCGAATGGGAATCATTTGTGTGTCTTTTTTAGTTGAAAACTCAAAAAATCGCAAGAAGCGATCTTTTGTATAAAAAAGAGAATCGCCACTGACCGCAAAGGCAGGCCTTTCTCTCTCCAACTTAAAAACAATCATGCCACTATCATGGCCTGCAGCCAGAAGATTCATCTCAGGGTGAGATGCAAGTATCCAAAACCGGTCATGCTCCCTACGGAAAGTTTGAAGTCCAGTCCGCTTAGTTACATCCCACACACGAATGCTTTTATCCTCTGAATTAGATACAATTATATCCTGTTTGGCATGGAACATAACACATGACACATTATTCATGTGCCCTCTCAATGTGTCCACTTCCCAAGCCTTTGTATCTGAAAGCAAAGCAAGAATAGCTTATTCTAAATCAATGCCAATCCCAATTAACCAGTGCATAGAAAAATGAGTGTCGAAGGAGCTTTTAAGTGCTGGATAGTAGGAAAAAAAAGGAACTTCCAACTCAAAAACAACATAATAACAAACAACTACAATATCGGAATTAAAAGTCACTCAAATCACTAACCATTCATGCGCCACAATTTTACTTGGCGATCATCAGCTCCCGAAACAATCAAAGGAAGGGTAGGATGGAAAGCAGCCCAGTTGACTCCTCGATCATGGCCTTCCAAGACATACTTAACAACTGCATCCACACCACCAAAAAGATCTGTGTTCATCTGACTCAATCGCAGAATGTCATCAGCAGGGGATACAGTCTTCCTTTTCAGTGACCCAATATCCCATACACGAACAGTTTGATCTAGAGATGCTGACACAACAAGATCTTCTTTAGGGTGGAATGAGGCACACATAACATAATGATTGTGACCTGTCAACACAGAAATGCAAGTCCGAGACTGCCAGTTCCAAATGCGAATGGTCTGGTCATCACTGGCACTAACAATCCATGGGTTTTCATGATGAAATTGGACACTACGAATGTAATCAAGATGCCCGAGAAGAGTGAACAGACATCTATGCAACTTGTAATTCCAAACCTTAATTTTGTAATCATCTCCTGCAAACCACCAAGCCATATGATAAATGAGTATTATACAAGAGAAAATAACTAGCATGTATATACATTCAGAACTACTTTGTGCAAAAAAGTAAAGCCAATAGGAAACTATCAGCAAACTTATATTTTGGTAACCATCATTTCACACGAGACGAGTAATACTGGACATAAAGAGCAGAAGAGAGGAAGTATTAAATTCAGTCATATGCTGAAATTTCTTCGAAGATGCCACAGCTATTTCAAAAGGTTGGTCATCTAAAATACAAATTTAATTTTTATTAGTCTAAAATATCACTAGTTAAGTCAATAATCAGTCATTCCCGATAATAATGAATTGGGAAACACCCTACCTTGATCCAGATGACATGTCAATCTGAAAGCAACTTCTATCCATTCAAATCCATACCTTCAACTACTGTGTAATGTATGCAAACCCATGTACTCAATTTACTCTTATGCATTCATCCATATCTAGACCCATAAACCTGTACTTAGACAATTTTATACCTCCACCACTAAGAATGCTATTGCTAAAGTATAAGACCATCATGATATTTTTATTTTCAGCAAATCCCAATGCGAAGTGCAAGGAAGCAAATCTGAAAGTGAGAGACAATCATCTCTTTTACGTGAATCTGAATTCCACCTTTCCATCAAAAAGCTAAAAGTTCTCAATCTGTCATATCTGCCTCAATAAATCATCCTGGAGTAACTCCACAAATATAGAAGAATATAAGCAAATACCAATATTTTAAAAACTGGACCGAAAATTAAACTGATAAGACAAAAAGTTCAAGGTTTAAAAGGTCAACTAGTATTAGAGCATCATAAAATGGGTAAAGATTAAATAAAATTTTAAAATTTAAAATATAATTGAAAAGGATTATCCTTGTTTATGGAAAATTTTGAAGTTTAATTGAAAAAAGAAATTGTTAAATAAAAATTAATTGATTTATTTTAGTTTATAAAAATGTATTAATTTATGAAAATTGACTGATTAATTAATAAATTGATCAGTTTTTAACAACAAGAGCTATTAAAGTAAATTGAATTGAAAAGTTACAATTCGAATTGAAAAGTTAGACAGCTCAAGATTATTACGGTTGAATCGTTGGCAAATATACAAAGAAACTGAACTACGTACACATTCCCTAGATATAACCAGAATACAATTTCGGAGACAACCAAAATTCAATTCTCTCTATTCTCCATACCCGTAAGAGTCAGGCAACAAACCTACCAAGCATTTTAAAATGCACAAAAGAATGATTTAATTGGAAGCAGTACATATAAGATAACCAACTTCCAGCATACTATAAAATTTACGATCATCTAAACAAGAACGAACACAAACAAGCACAATTGAAACAACAGTTCAGAACAGAAACGCAAGCAAAACTCGCAATTACCTCCAGATACAAAAAGTGGTTGAGATTTGTGAAAATGAACGCCGCGAACAGGACCATCGTGCTCGTCGAACCTATCAATCAAAGTCCCCATGCGATAGTCCCATAGCTGGATCACACCACTGTGAAGACTCGCGAGGATCCACGGTCTTTTGCTATGAAAACTCAGTCCTTTCACTCTATTACTCTTGGTCTCGAACTTCGTCAACATCTTCTATTATCCAAACACTAAACACACACAAACAAACAAACAAAACAACGAATAGAATAAAAAAGAATACAAAATCACATGTCAAAACCTAAGCATTCGCTTAAACGAAACGCTTAATCGAAAAGAAAACAGATCTAAGAGAAACGGCTAATACAGAAATGAGAAATAAAAGGAGAAAAGACATGGAATTTACCTTAGATCTGATCCGTAAAGCACAAATCAATATATAAGAGATCCTGTGTATGAATAGGTTTGCATAGATATAGAGAGAGAAAGTGCATGTGAAGGTGCTTTAGAGAGGGAAAGTGACGTACTAGAGAGAGAGAGAGAGAGTATAGTTTCAATTTCTCATTTCAGATCCAAGGCTATGCGAGAAGTTAAGAAGAGGACATAAAGGAGATTTTACAATTTTCACAAGGGTAAAAGAATAATTTCAATATAAGTACATTTTCCGTTCAAATGAAGATGACTTTGTACTTCGCCGGTGGTGGCTATGAGGATTAAAAATTTATAATAATTTTTTATCTACTAATGGGTGATAAATAACAAATATGTTAATTTTGCTGATGTTTGAAATTAGAAATATTTATCTTCAATTTACAACACAAATGTATGACATCTTTTGTTCATTTTATTATTACCCTATATTATCAATTATTATTTTTATGTTATTTGCTAAAGAAGCATGCAAATACGATTTCAAACACCTATTTTCATGTCATTTGCGGTATTCTTTTTTGGTCCGTGGATTTGGCCCAGGAGGTGTCCACTAGGCCGAAGCCCGTGACTAATCCCCCCTTCGCTGCATTGTACATCCCCTTATGGGGATTCACAGCTGGCCTAAGAGTTTGCCGCATTCCCAAGGGCAAGGATCGAACCCAGAACCACTTGGTTAAACGACGAAGATATGCGCCACCTACGCCAACCCACTGGGTTTAAGTAACGAAGGTATGTCATTTGCGGTATTAAGTAACCATTTTTCGCTTGGAACACTGAGTAAAGTGCACTGTCAAATTTGTACACATTTGCATTTAGGGTGAAAGTTGGCTTAACAAAGAGAGAAAAAGGGTTTGCAAAGAAGAACAAGGAAGAAAATCTAGTGTCCTTATTCCAACATTGAATTATATTTTAGAGCTTGTCCATTTGGTGTGCCATTGATTTTGATATGTGTGCTTATAACTGTTCAACATATATTGGTATCTATTGTGTTGTCTAGTAGAATATTTTAGATAATAATATAGTGATATTTGTTTAATAACATTATGGCATTTGTGGTATGATATAACAAAGAGTAATTAATATAAGTAATAAAATGGAGAAGGAGAATAAATTTTTAGATGCACCGAGCTTACGTAGTGAGGCAGAGGACATTGAGATAGAAATGGTCCTTTATGTAAGAATGAAGTTTGAAAGTTCGAAAACAACTTTTAATTTATAGCAAAAGTATACAAAATGCCACAAATTTGTTGTTGTTATAAGGAAAGGAAAGAAATATAAGAATAAAAGCTTCAACAACAAAATATTAATATATTATAAACGTCAATTGCATAAACAATGAGGGTTGAATAGAATTAAATCTAGAAGTAGTAGATGAATTGGGTGCAATGCTTTGGTATTTAAAGCATAATCAAGTTTGAAGATATGCACAACTATAAACTAATCCCAAGTGATGTGAGGTTTATGAAACAACATCATATTATAGATAGTCAAGTTAGATATAGATTAAACATGAATGATGATTGTAGAATTAGGTTGTACATAAATATATGATTTATTCTTACAGTTTCAGTGGGTATAAGAACATAACATATTTACGTAAGGACTATCTTAATCATATAGGCAGGTTCAGAAGAGTGAGGTTAGAAAAAAAAGGATGTGGAAGTGGTTTATAAGGTGCCTATTAGAATAAAGGAAGAGGATGGTAAATTCTTCTACATAATTGATTATGATGAAGAAGGAAGGTTAAGGAATAATTTATAGGTCGATGCGAGGAATTAAGTATCATATGTTAAATTTAGTGACGTGGTAACTTTTGATACCATTTATCTCATTAAAAAAATCAAATTTAGTTTACACAGTATGACAATATAAACTATTACATGCAATCTATATTGCTTATTTGTACACTTTTAGGAAGTGAGATTGCCTATAGTTTTTATTGACTTTTCTATGCATGACGCTATAATTACATACAACTGATACAAGTGCAAAAGTATAGGTAACACCATTAAGGTGATATTCCCTATTGTAAGGCAAAGACCATGTTTGTGGCACATACTAAAGAAATAACCTAAGAAATTTAAAGCTCATAAAAGATATATTTATCATTCAGACATGTTACTATCACTTTTATAAGCTACATATATATTAAGCAAATAAACAAGAACAACAACAATAAAAACAACCCAGTAGAAATTCTATTGAAATACAGGGTCTGAAGAGGTTCAAAAGTATGCAGCCTTACTCCTAATTAATAGAGAGGTTATTTTCGATAAACCCACAGGAAAAGGAGAAAAAGAGAAAAAGAAGAAGTTTTTAAGAATTGCTTAAAGAAAACAAAAGCTAAAGATATAAATAAATGACTATATAAGAAATAACAATAAAATAAAATAAAAATAAAGAAATTTAGAATCAATTTTAAAAAGAAAAAAGTAAAAGTAATAAAAATAAATAATGATAATAATAACAAAATATAAATAAACAAACAAACAATATAAATATAAAGATAAATAATAAAATAAAGATAAAAAGGTAGATGATAAAAATAAAAGATAAAATAAGTAAATAAGTAAACATACAAGAGAGAAGAAATTTTAATAAATAAAACAAAAAAAATTGAAAAAAAGAAAGAAAGAAAAACTTGACTAAAATGACTTATGAGCAAGTGCCACAAATAAATGTGTTTAAGATAAATACAAGACAAGAATAAAAGGAAAATGTTCAAAAAAACCTATGACAAAGAGAAGAATCTCTTTATAAAAGATCCTTTACTCCTATCTTATTTTGCCAAAGTTTCTCATTGAAAGCCAAGTCGTCGGTAAGCTTTACCAGAGTATATCATTCCTGATCACCTCCCTTATTTCTTCTTAGGTCTTTTTCTTTTGCTCTTACAGTTCTTAAGTATAATCTTCTCATTAGGACATCAAGATTTCTCTTCTTAACATGTCCGAATCACCTAAGCATTATCTCCTTTAATTTACCATCAATGTTAGTCACCCTTAATTTGTCTTTTATCACTATATTCTTGACCTTATCTCTTCTTGCAAGGTTACTCATCTAACGGAGTATTCTCATCTTCGTCACTATTAACTTGTGACTATGCATCTATTTGAAGGGTCAATACTTTGCCCCCTAAAGCATGGTTGACCTAATTATTAAACGGTAGAATTTAAATTTTAGCTTAAGTGATATCTTCTTGTCACTTAAAATTCCTGATACACCTTTCCGTTTAAGCTACCCTAATTTGATACAATAAACTATGTCTTCATTTATCTCACCATTACTTTGGATGATGGATCCAACGTATTTAAAACAATCTTTCTGCGGTATAACATATAAACCAGTCTTTATATCCACCTTTGATGCAACCTTATGACCTGAAAAGTTACACTCTAAGTACTATGTCTTAGTCCTTCTCAATTTAAAGCCCTTTTACTTTAGCATATCTTACCAAAGTTCTAGTTTGACATTAACACCCTCCTTTTTCTCGTTCGTTAAAATAATTTTATCATCAAACAACATACACCAAGGTACATTTCCTTGAATATTTTTGGTGAGCTCATCCATCATTACTGCAAACAGAAAGGAGCATAATGAGGATACTTGGTATATCCTGATATTGATAGAGAAAAACCCTGAATCTCTAACGTGGTCCTGACTCTGGTTCGAATATCTTTATGCATATTTTTAATAACTCATATACAGGTCAAAAAACTCCTTTCTAAACACTTCCAGATGACTTCCCTAAGTACTCGGTCATAAGTCTTCTCTAAGTTAATGAAAATCATGTGTAGGTCCCACTGTCTTTTCATATAATATTATATTAATCTTTTAAAGAGATGTATAACTTCTATCGTAAACCTTCCTAGCGTGAAACCAAATTAGTTCTCTGAGATAGGTACATCCTTTCTTACTCTCTTCTCAATCACACTTTCCTATAAATTTATGGTATGACTGAGTAGTTTTATGCTCTATAGTGTTACAGTTTTGGATGTCCCGTTTGTTTGTATAAAGGAATTAGAGTACTAAGTCTCTACTCATCAGCATTTTGGCAGACTTGAGAATCACATTAAAAAGCTTAGCTAACCAAGTAACACTCTCTTCTTCTAGAGTAAAGGAGGGGGTAAGTGTAATATGTTTTACAACAGTTTACTATTAGACATTATTAGAATGATAACATCCTATAATGCTTAGGAGCAATACTTTTTATGCTTAATACATTATTTTTCATAAGTAATCACTAATTAGGTTTAGTAATTTTATCAAAAATTAATATTGTTTTAGTATAATTGTTAATTTATAGGTAGTATTTGCTTGAGGAAATGAATTGTTATTTCAACTCTTTATTATTATTATTACTACTACTACTACTACTACATCATACATACATACATACATACATACATTCGTGTAATAGTTGTAAACAAATATGTCTAAATAGAAAGGTTAATTATTATTAAGGATGGTAATAGGTTGAGCCCTAACTCTACCCTATTTTCAATGTCCAAGCTTAGCGTAAACAAGCTTAGGCCGAAATCAAAACGTCATTGATATGGTTAATAAGTTGAAGAACATATAGACTCAACTTATGTAGCCCCTCGAAACTTTAGCTTATTTCAAAGCCTAATCAACTTGATCCTGACTTGATGAATTTAGGTCGAGCTAAACCTATTTTACCAACCTTATTTTTATAGGTAATTGAAAATTTAATTAACCTTTTTATTTACAAAGTTACCTCAAATTGATTATACATTAAGATAATATTGTAATATATGTGTCATTATGGAAAATATATATTTTAAAAAGAAAACTATTGCTGTTAAGAATATTTTCATAGATCTTAATAAAATAATTGAATGGTAGTAATTATGATATTTGGAATATGAAAATCCAATACGCATTGAAAGATTAAGGGACTCTTAAACACTTAATGAAGTCATAAAAGTTCCTTAGGAGAACATTGTAGTCCAACATAGAAAAAATTGTGAGGTATATGACTTGTAACAAAAGTAGAACTACTAGGCTCGAATTATATTACTGAGTAGCATGGATGATTATGTTATATGAGAATTCAGGAGATATGACAATGTCATGGATATGTGGGCTGCATTGGCAACATGCTTTGGTAGCTCTTTAGAGGCCAAATTGAGGTCATTCACCTTTAAGTTTGACATATATAAAGTAAAAGAAAAAAAGAGGTAAACTTATTCAATAAAGAGGCATTTAAGGTTAATGTCAAACATGGTTAGTGAACTGAGGGATGCCTATCATATCTTGACATATGAGCAACAACTATAAGATATCATACCATTTTTACCTTAAAGTTAGGAGCATATTAAAATGCACTTGACCCATATTGAGAATGTCAAAACAATTAAGAATGTTATAAGGCATCCATTATTGGAAGAAGAATGTCTTGAAGCTTCTAAGCCACTTTTTTGATATATATGGATAAGTCAAATTCATAAGAAGTCGAAAGTAAAAAGAGGAAGCATTATGGTGAGTCTAAATGGAAAAAAAGGAAAGAAATGATTCCACATTTGATATGATACTAAAAGGGTAAAGCTAATTAAAATAAGAAAGAAAAAGTTCATCCAAAGAAGAAAAATATGAAGAAAGTGAATTAATATTTGAATAAGGAAATTATAACCTAGTGGGAGTTCTTTACCATTATCTAACCCGAGTGAGAGCCGTATACAGGTAGAGAGATATATTCTTAAGATCCTCAACAGTGCACTACATGGATTAATTCCAAGACAATGTCTTGACATTAAAATGGAAGATTTTATGTTAGCTCCATAAGAAGATGATGAGTCCAGAAATGTGAAAATGTTATGTCTAATCTTGTTAAGGATGAATAAGTCAAAAATGGAAAAAGAATTATTTCAGTAAGCTCGACTTGAGTCTGGACTTGGTTAATCTTCCTAGAGGATGTAAGGCTATCAAGAAAAAAAAAAGATTGGTAAAAAATTAAGCAAAAGTTTAATGACAGTATTGAAAGATGCAAAGTACATCTATTGGTAAAATGATACGCATAATAGGAAGGGATTGACTATGTGAAGACATTCTAAGATATTTTGAGACTTGCATTAGTTCAACTAATTATATCTTTAATGGAAAGAATGGATCTTACATTGCATTAGATGGATTTAAGTAACTTATTCTTCAACGGAGAACTAGATGAAGAATATATATGGAATAACTAATAAATTATGTTTAAAAGGTCCTAGAGCATAAAATGTTCATATTGTTAAAATCAATTTATGGTCTAAAGCTATATTGGAGGTAGTGTATATCAAAGTTCATATTGTAATCATATCATATGATTTTAACATAATTGACAAAGACCACTAGGTATAAGTTAAAAGATCCAATGATAAATTTGTAATTTTATTATTATATTTATATGATATTTTAATAGTTAGTAATAATAATCAATCTGTCAAGCAAATAAAAGATTAAAAGAAAATTGGCTATCAACTATATTTAAGATGAAGAACATGAGTGAGGCTATCTACATCTTTAAGGTCAATAAGGATCATTAAAGAAGATTATTATCACTTTTACAAGCTACGTATATATTAAGTAGATACTTGAACAATTTCATATGCGGGACTATGTACTATTTATTACACTCATCGCTAAGTATGAGTGCTTAAGCAATAAATAGTATCCATAAATACCACAAAAAGAGGAAAAAAATGAAGAATGTTCTTTATTTTATTAAAGGCGTTAATCTTATGTACATTATGTCATAAGGAACAAGCATATTGAAAAGTAGTATAAAGAATACTCAGGCATGCTAAGGACCCTAAGTATCATTACAAAACCAAATACATAGATATCAAATATCATTATGTCAAGGACATAGTAGTTTGAGAAAAAGTGAATATGAAATCTACTCTTACAGGACAAATGATTGCAAATCTTGTGATTAACTCAAGTTCTATAGATGTAGTTTTTATAAATATTAGGTTATTAGGATTGTGTAGGATTTAAATTTTACTTTCATTTTACTTCCTTCATATCAATATTCATAATACTTGTTATGAATAACGATGTTTTATTTTTCATTAAGTATTTGATGCAAAATATGTTCAATTAAGTATAGAATGTTAGTTTTTAGAACAAATTTTAAATTGAAATTTAGTTATAAAATTATGGGAATGCTTGATTCTGAATTTAGTGTTCAATTCTATAATAAATGTTTAAAAGTATATTGAACAATTCGATCCTACATAAAAAGAAGTATATTGACCAAATACAAAATACCTTCTCATGTAAGTAATCACCTCCATAACATTGTTAGAATGGAGTTGAAACAAGCTTGAGTGGTTTAACTTGGTGATAAACAAGAGCTTTAAAACAATAATGTTGAAATGAAGTATATTAAAAGGTAAAGGAGTTAATTTTAATGATATAACATAAGAAAATTATGTGTTCACTCAATTTATCTTAGTGCACCAGAAATAAGTTTTAGAAGGTAAATTAAATGAGTAAACAATACAACTCAAGTTAGGTGTTAGATATGTCTAAACTGTCAATTGTACAGTATTATACAATAAGACATGCACTCTATTAAAAAATAAAATATCATCATATTTGAATTATATCATGTGTATATAATCGACTAATAAGGATAATATAAGTCATATTCTCAACTTATATCGTGTGAGAATCTTCGAGGTTATGTGAACCTCAAATTAAAATATTATATTTACCCAGATTCTAATTTTAAAAAATTGAGTCAACTTTTGCTATCTTAAAATGTTATTAAAAGATCAGGAATGATTCAATGTAAATAATGCATGCCGTTCGGGATTGTCATTGGGCTCGTACGGTGTGGCTTAAAGTTCTTCCTCATTCTTTGGTTCACAGGTTCTTTACTAGTTCTATGAGTGAAGGGATGGTTGATAACCTTCGTAATGCTTTTAGAATTGCTTCTGTGGATTGAGATTGGCCTACTTGTTTCGGTATTCTTTGTTGGAAATTTTGGAAAGCTCGCAATTCTTTTGTTTTTGAAGGTGTTAGTACAGGTCCGGAGGCTATCGTCATTCAGGGACAAGGG
>JAOSBP010000206.1:32905605-32946353 GCA_027563825.1 Erythroxylum mucronatum
CCCCGGATGTTATACTGCCAACTCTCAATGATGATCGCATGGGTGTTAGTCGCACTCGGCACATTAATCCTGTTGTTCGTTCTAGCTAGTTGTTAGCTCTTTTATTTACCAAAAAAAAGAATAAATTGATTTGATTCAAATGATTGAGAAACGAAAATGATCATTATAATTCTAAGTTCACACAGGGATATATTCAAAATGGACCACCTTTTTAGCAGAAGGCAACACATGATCACGACTATGCATAACGAGTTTTTTCCAATTTTGTTTTTAGTTAAGATGTTATAAACTCATAACAGATGCATAACATTAGGGCCTTCTAAGTATGCAAGCCAATCGGATTATTAGGTAACTATAAAAATTTAAAAACTATAAAGCCTATTGACTCCATCATATGTGAGTGAGAAATGTCATAATAATAAATATATCTTATGATAAGTCATCTTTTTCCTTTCGTTTCAAACTAATCTTATATGGACAACAAAGTTATCAATAATAAGAAACTGAAACAATTTATATTATTGCTTTTAGAAATCAAGTCTCACTAAAATAGAACATAATTTTTAAGAAAATTTTGATAAATATTTATTAAAAATTAATAGACTGAGTTCAAATATTTTATTTTATGATTTTTAAAGTATTTTTCTACAAACACTTATTTAAACAATAATACATATAAATATATTATTTATTCTTTGTGCTTTCGTTTATTCAATTGTCAGTGTGCTTAAGTTCTTTTTCTTTCCAATGTTGCTATGCAAATAATGATGTTAGCAAGATTCAGGTCAAGGTCTCGGCATTGATGTTAATGAGTGGTTTATATCCAAGCAAGCACCTAGGGCGTTTACAAGAACCCAAGTTCAGGTTGCTGTAAGGACCTTATAATGGTTTGAATTAAACAGGTTTAAGCTCCTGCCCGACCCCTCATTGGATAGCCCATGAGCCGACCAGTGGCTTAATGATGTCGTTTTTGTTGCTCCGATCGGGCCAAATTGTTTGGCTCGTGACCCGATCAACCCAAACTAAAATCAAGTCGGCTCAAAATTGTCAAGCCTAAAGATGTATCACTAATTATTCAATTTATTTATTAAAATTCAAATTATTTAATTTTGTGACTTAAATATGTTTAGTCAATATAATTTCAATAAAAAGAAAAGAAATTACCTTAACTTTTGAGTATAATTTTTTATTAATCTAATTGATTGGTAATATCAATCATATTTGATCGCGTTATGTTGACGTGTTGTATCATAATCCTTTACTTTTGAGTTAACAATTTTAACATTTAATATTACCCGATATAATTTTGAACAACTCTAATTTAAGTATTCTATTTTTGGTACATTTAAACTAGCGATAAAAATTTAGAAACTTAGCGCCCGTTCAAAATAATTTTAAATACTTGTCGGTACTATACAAAATTGTCAATATTAACATTAATCGGCACCAAATAGCTAAGTTTTGTACTATAACCCGCACGATACGAAATTCTTAACATTGATTTGTACCTAACTCATCAAATGAAATGAACTTTTTAAATTTGTAGAGCTCTGTTTTGGACAGTTAAATCCTGGTATTACTGCTTGGAAGAGCATTTGGGCCTTAATCTTGGGCCAATCTGTTTAAGTTGGATGGTCCTTACTGGACTTGGGTACTAAAATAGTGGGCTCTAATAACTCATAGCCCGGAGGTCCAATTAAAAGGACAAAAATGTCAAGTTTAGTCGAGGATCGTAAACATTTGGATTGAATTGAAAATATAAAGGCCTTATCGGAATGCGTATTAATTACAGAGATTTAATTCACACGTTCTATACAATACAACTTGGTATGGTAGAGTCAGTGAATGAGGCAGATACCACGTGGTATAATGTACAGATTTTAGATTCTTTTGTGTACGATAGACACGAGGCAGCGGTTTCATCACACTTTCATGGTAAACTAGCCGTCCATCTTTCTAGGGTTAAGAATTTGAGACCCAAGTTTTAGCTGGCTCTGTCTCCCAAGTCCGTTCATGCCATGTCGGCTTGTTCCTCTCTGTTAGAATGATATTTCTATAAAAATCTCAACCCAAGAAAACCAAGTCAACCAAATCAAACCACCGCCAAGCTTTCAAAGTTTAGTGATAATTATCATTTTCTATAATTTTATTATTATAAAAAAATAATTTTACTAATTACTCAAAAACTTAATTGAACTGTAATTAGTTAAGATATGAAAATTGACAATTGACTTTAAATTATTTGATAAAGGATGTTGAAATATAAGAGTGGGAGTTTGTCCCACATTGGAAAAAGAGAGGAAAGAAGATCAGCATATAAGTCTAGTGGGCTACTCCACCTATCACTAATTGATTTTAGGATGGAACCTCACTTGGGCTTGTATGTGGTCTAGCTTTCCTTCTCGTGTGGGCCTGTAGGCTCATTATAAATTCTAACAAAGGAGTCAATAATTATTTAAAATTACGGTTTAAGATCTTCTTTTAAATAAAAATTTAATTTTTTCACGATCTTAACGTTTATAAATTGATGATTATTATTAATATTTGCTTATCTAGACTTAAGTTTTTAGTTAATATATGATAAGAACATGAATGATATTTCTATGACTACGAAGATGATATGATAAGAATAAGAGCTTATTTACACTGTAAAAGAGTTAAGGGATCTATTTTAAGTTAACTTATAAAATTTTATAAATATTTAAATATTTATTGGCCCATTGTTATAATTCATAATTTGAAGATGAATGCAGCTATTTGTAATTTTAATGAAACTCAAAATATTAATCCTTATATTTTTTTCACTGTTGTATTAATTCCAAGTAACAATTTGCCCATTGTTTTTCCCATTTCTACTTGCCCGCTTTCACCTATTCCACTTTTCCCTCTATCCTATCCTGGAAAGAACGTAATGCCCGAACATTCAAGAATTAATCTCCCACGTTAGGGAACAACTTAGCCTATACACCGAGAGGAGATAATTTATCTTTGTACTTTCTTTCTTAAATGGTTATTTGCCCACTGTTTCTCCAGGTTTCTGTTGTAGAGTTCCCCTTTACTTACTTAGAGGAGCTCCACAACTATTTCTCGGCGGCAGTTTTAGGTCTTTTGGGCTTTCATTGTGTTTGGTTGTATCAGATTGCTACGGCTGGTTATCTACGGGATAGCTTTTCCATGTTTAGATAGGCTTCTTCTTGGGTCATGTTTGATAGTTTCTGGTTGTTAGTCTGCTGTGTAGACCTTGGTAGCTTACTTTTTGCTTGTTGTTTTTCTCTCCCCCTGTTGTAGGCTAATTCTTTAGCTGGTTGAGCTTAGGTGGTTTAGACTGTGACATTTTTTGTACATATCATTTTTCTCATTTATTAATTTTTCTGATTTTAAAAAAAATTCCAAAGTAACAACTTGCAAAAACGTATAGTACAAAGAATTAAGAGTAGCGTACCAAATGTAATTTAATACATAGCCGCCCAACCCCTGTTTTTAATATCACGAAGGTGTCCCCCATGTGAACATGTGCTGCGTTGGAAACTACAAAATTATTGAACAGAGAATTGTTCCTTTCCTTATATCTTGGCTCGTCACACCTTGCGGTAAGTTTCGCTATAATATCTGTCATCTTGTTTTTAGATGCCCAAGAGATCATGCATATCGGGGCCCTGGAAAAGTATTTTTTGTCATTTAGTGTTTGTTCCCGCTTTCCCAATCCCATTCTAAGCAGAACGTGTACATCAGTCAAAGAAAGAAGCACAGTAAGTATTTAACGCCTGGTAATAATTGTTTCTTGTCAGTCCTTCAGAGGTAGATTAGAGCCCCCATTAAAGTGAAAAGAGAAGTATACAATTAGACCAACAAGATCGCTGGCATTTGCTACTGTGTCTGCACTTAAGTGTCCAATATCACGTGCAGTTACGACTCATCACACTAAGCAAGTGTTGCTTCAACAAGCATATGAAATGAACTAAAACTAAAAGGTTTGGCTTCGAAAATCATAACTACTTGGATGGTACCTGATGTAAATGTAATCTGGCGAACAATAGTTTGAAAATATTTCTGACTCCAGGACAGTTATTTCCGGTAACTTTTCCTCAGTCCTGCCTCGTCTCAGAAGGTGCGTCAGTCATTACGCATGATCATTTTAACCAAAAGTATTGGAGGTAATAATTGCAGTCTTCAACATTACTATAAGTTTATAAAAGTCGTTCCCTGACAAACCAAGAGGCAAGGATTCTTTTCCATTATTTTACAACAGTTTCAGTGGTTTACAGAGTTGCATTGCCATTTGCCTAAAAACAGCTCAGTACTTATTCTGGAGTATCACATAAGAACAAAACTTTCCAAACTAGAGTGATTCGATACGAGTGCCTTGAATGCATGAACAAGCATATATTGAAACATCTAAATTGCTGCTCTCCCACCAAGTTTGACGTTTGAAATTGTCATAAGACTAAAAGGGTCAGGGTAAAAGGTTAGGTAAGAAACTTGTATGGATTATTAATTGCCCCTTGAAATGGCAGTGTTATGATCGATTCAAAAGTTGTTCCTTATTTTTACGAGGCAACAGGGTTCTGTGATCAATCGATGGGCAGATTCTGTATCAAGTACTACATAATGGAAGTAACCAGCTTTGGCCTCCCACAAGCTGGCATGAGGTTCATCACCTCTTTCTCAAAGTCCCATTCTTAAGCCTGTCTTTCTCGTGATACATGTTAATATAATAGTAATCAAAAGTTAAAGAAAGAACTAAGAAGCTTGGCCCCTATAAATAGGTGGGTGACTGGGTGAAAATGGCCATTTTCTTCCAACTTTTGGGGCACCACTGTGTACAAGGGGGAGATGAAAGCTGTAAACTTTAACCTCTAAGCTTTTCAATATATTTTAATAACAGCCCGAAAGCCAACTTGCTCTTCCCTTCTTTAATGGAGAGAGAGAGAGTGTCTGATATATGGTATCCAGCCAGAGGTTTCTCTAGAGTCAGATACAATCAAGAACCTTGAGCTTAGTTGTTTATCCATAGGCCCTGTTGCCCGTACGCCCGTAACAACTTTGTCACTATCCCTTTATTCACTCACATTCAATACATCTTTTCTATTACACAAGACAGCCATAGAAGACATTTCAGTTTCAGAGAGACGAAAGAGAGTTAAAGAGAAAAGAACTATGAAGATCGGGTGTGACCTGTGTGACAACGCAGAAGCCTCAGTGTTTTGTTCTGCTGATGAAGCTGCTCTCTGCGAGGATTGCGATTATCGTGTTCATTATGCAAACAAGCTTGCAAGAAAACATTTGCGCTTTTCTTTACTCCATCCTTCTTTCAAAGAATCCCCTCTTTGTGATATATGTCAGGTGCTAAGATCCTTCATTCCCTTGTTTTATCTCCTTCATTATTTTCTGGATCTGTCTATAATAGCTTCAACAATCAATGGATTCAAGATGGTATCAAAAAAACCTAAGATCTTGGAATCACCCTTCATCTTAATGTGTCAGATTCATTGAGTGGTAGTATCTAATCTTGGTGATGCGTTTTTTTTTTAACTCAGGAAAAAAGGGCTATTCTTTTCTGTCAAGAAGATCGAGCAATTCTATGCAGAGAATGTGACCTTCCCATTCACAAAGCAAACGAACATACCCAGAAACACAATAGGTTTCTTCTGACAGGAGTCAAACTCTCAGCTTCTTCTTCTTCATACCCAATATCATCTTCCTGCAATGACTTTGATGCTAATGTTAAAAGCAACAGTAACAGCTCGCAGCCATCTTCAAAAAAGCAAAGGTCAGTTTCTAACGAGTTTTCCAGTTCTCCATCCATTGACAGATCATCATCACGTTCAATAGGATACAAAGTTGACTATAACAGTACTTGTGAGAATACTTCAATCTCCACAAGTAGCATATCAGAGTATTTGGAGACACTGCCTAGTTGGATTGTGGATGATTTTCTTGACCCTTCGTTGCCTACTGTTGGCTTCCCAAAGGTTTGGAGCACACCCTATATCTAATGACACAAAACTCTGTTTTTTAGAGTGTTCATTTTTTGGACATCCGTCAAGATTCGAACAACCATTTCCCTGACGATGTTCGTGCGGTTTTGATGCAGAATTTCGATAACCTCTTGCCATTGGCGGATCAAGATCTTGATACCTACGTGAGTTGTTTTTCGGCAGAACCTACCACATTCTGTGGCCCTTTTCGCAGACCTCTCCACAATGGCTTACTTGGTGATGAATGCAGAGAATCGAAAGTAGCATACAATAAGAACCGGTGTGATGATTGTTTTACAGTTCCAGAAATCACACCACGTAGCAAGAACACCAAACACTGCCCGTAAAGCAAATGTTTTAACGTTCTGATCAATCGGATTTTGTATGCCATGGTCCATTCTTACTTGTTCATATTCGTGATCGAACTCTGCTTTGTCGTTTTTGCGTTTCGGCTTGATATTTTCTAAGCACTACATGGTCACTGTACACACCCGATCTACTTTAAGATTCAAAATCTTTAAGCGACCCATCGGAATCAACGTAATCTACTTTTTTTTGAATACATCAACGTAATCTACTTTAAATACGTACTTTATAGATCAATAGAAGAATTCGTTACTGTTAAAAGATAAAGAATTTGAGAGCAGATGAACGATTCCAATACAACCTCTACACTTGAGCTCTAACCCCAAGGCAGGAAAGATGAAATCCAGAACCCAATAATCGCTTGAATAGATGGCAGTAACCTTGAAGAGGTTCTCAAGTCTAGCAGAGCCCAATAGTTTCTTTATTTAGTTATTTTTTTTATGCAACATTATTTAGTTATTTTAAAACCAATGGCTAATGTGTTTGGTTAGATTTATACTAATAGAATTTTTGTTAATAAAAATCTGTAGGTTTATTTTAAAATAAAATTTTCTAAAAAGTTAATTGATTATCATTTAAAAAAGTTTTTTTTTTGAAAAAATTTCATATAATAACCTATTTGGTAATATAAAAATTAAAAATGTCTTTTAATTATATTTTATTTTAAAATAAAAATTATTTAAACATATAAAAATTATTTAAAATATATTAAACAATATACAAAACATAATATATTTATTATTATATAATTTTGAACCATATAAATATAAATTAAAATATATCTAACTAAATCTTTTATATAGATTATAATTAATATCAAAAATAAATATTAAAATATATCTAAAAAGTCAAATAACATTATATAAATCTCAAAACAAATATTCAAGTTAAATAAATAATTAAATACATAATAAACGAAAAGATAAGTTTGTAAATATTGTAAAAATTCTGTGTAAAATATAAGAATAAAAAGAACAAAAATAAACTTATTAATCGATCTAAAAAAATCATTTGAAAATTTTTTGAGAAGTTTCAAATTTTTTAAAAAATTGTATTTTGAGGCCAAAAAAATAATATCTATTAAAGACATACTTTTTTATTTTACATCAAAACACTCTTTTTTCTTTAAAAAGATTTTTGTAGTGAAAGAAAGTACTTATTAACTTCCCAAAAGCCCGTCCAAATAGGCAAATAATGTAGACACGAATCTAGTAAACAAAAGAGATTGAAGCGGTTATGCAAATAAAGCCTGAGACATGTACGTGGTAAAGATGAGAGCAAAGAAGTAAGGTGCCAAGGAACCGATGAACCCGTGTAACATTACCAAAGACCATAGGAAGGACATGAGTTTCAACTTTCTATACATGTATTAAAAACGGATCGCACAATTGTGCCACATGCCCGAGAAAAGAGCCAAATTTTATATCTGAATCTAGAGGTTTGTTTGTTCCTCATAATGTCCTATTTTACAGCCCACAACGGAGACGAAAAGAGGAAAAATATAGGGATATACCTTTTAGACAATTACATACAGCAAACCAATAAAAGAATTGCATTCGGTATTGCATTGTAAGTGCAAACAATTTAGTGACGACAAGCCCTGCAGATAAGAGGGGGAAAACAATCACAAACGGGTAAAATGTTAGTTTCCCAGATTGGAACATCAGAAAATGTCAACTTCCTCTTCAAATTTTATGTCAATTGGCACAAAATGCAACAGATATCTCCCTTGCTCACTTGTCTATCAATGCAAAAGATATATACGGATAAAAGCACTTGGTCCATTAAAAAGCAATACAAAAACAAAAATGCCATGAATGACCTTCAATTTGGAGGGTATCCGTTGCAGTGTCAAGATGCAAATGCAAAAACCCTATCTGCAATCTTTGTGCGACAAATTGGACATTCAGAACAAGCAAGCGAACAAGATTTACACACTGCAAAGATACATGAGAGAAAGTTATAACAGTGAAAATAATAGCTCTATTCACAAAAAACAGAAACTGCAGTGACTTACAACAAAAATGTCGACAAGGTAGAAGAATTGCTGCTGTTGGAGATTCAAAACAAACTTTACACACATGGAAATTGGCATCTCCATTTCCTTGGCTCTTTAGTTCTTTTTCCTTCATTTCTTGCATCCGTGCCTGAAAGAACAAAAATTAGAATCTATATGGGCACCTCAAAAAATCAACTAAAATCATTCAAATCACTTCAATATAAATTTCGCAATCCTTTGGCATCTACTTATACAAGAAATTTGCGAGCCTCGAGAACGATAAACATAATTAAGTGTAATAGGAAGACAAAAGGATCAACTTAAGCTATTACCTATAATGAAAGTACCGATCAACAGTCAACCGTACGAGAAACTTTCCAAAGATTGGAGATATGGACAACTAGAAAACTTAGTCTAGTATCAATACCATTTGAAGCCCAAAGAACATATGCATTTTATACAAGTTACCTTTCAAACAAATAAAAAGAAAACATGCCTTGCACAGATATGTCTTAGACAGACCGTTTGAACATGGCAAAAACATCAGACACAAGTAACTACAGATGCCTCTGCAACAATATTTACCTTCAAGCGCATGACTAGAGGCTCTTCTCTTGGAGTTTCATCAGCTGGTTTCGATATATCCAATGCTTGTGCCTCTCTCAGATCAACACTATTGTCAATGCCATTGGTATTCTTATCACAAGGGTGATCAATCCCATCAGCACTCAAGTCAGGGGTCGTTCCTCCTTCTTTCTTTAACCTAGCAACAAGCACCCACATGTTGGCTAAATCATTTTCTAAAGCCTGTTCCCTTTTCTTCGCCTCTTCAGCTTTTTTCCTATACTCCTCCTCAGTGAATGCCTTTTCAGTTAAGGCTGCCTCAAGAACTGCCTCCCGCTGTTTCCGTGCCTGTAGTTCCATCTTAAGGTCATCAGGACCAAGATCCCGTGATTCAAAGTCAGCAGAATGCATTCCAAAAGTATCATTTCCTCTGCCAGAAAACCTCCCTTTCCTCCCCAGCCTTGTACCATCACTATACTTCCTGTTCACACCATTCACAGATTGCATGCCTCCATTTCTGGAATGTGCTAAATCTCGAGTAGCAACCAGTTCTTTTTCCAACTTTGCATTCTGTATAGATAGCTTGGTGACTTCACTCGCCAAATTCTTCAGTTCAACTGCAGCAGCAGAGGCAAGTTCCTTTGCGTAGGAGGCCTCTTCTGCTAGTTTCTGATTTTGAACATGTAACCCACTATTTTCCTCGGAAAGCTGAACCTGTTCTAGCTTCAACTTTTCATTCTCTTTCTCCTGGTCAAGTAAGAAATTCATACTCAATACATTGTTCAAGACGCAACCATTGGAAAAATCTTTAATATGGATGGCATGGGCCTATCACAAGAATCTCAATCTAAATATTCCCCAGTAATGCCATTTTCAGGATTTCTTTCCAAAGCAGCACCAATATATTATGTGAATGATTACAAGACATTACATGAACCAAATGCTAAGCAGTTTCAGATCATAGTGGAAATTCAGACCAAAAGGTCCAGTTCTTAAATTTATCAACCAGAAAGTTGCTCAGCCCTGTACTGATAAATTCCCAGCAAGATTTACCTGTAGCTGAACTTTCTTTTTCAATTCATCAACAAATTCATCAGCAACAGATTGCTCGGAAGTAAATGATAATTTATTGCCAGAAAATGTTGCCAATTGCTGTTCCAGGACACTAACTTTTTCTTGTAATTCCTTGTTCTCAGAGCACTGCCAATAATAAATAATATTTAACAGTAAGAACAGGATCCACCATCTGTGAAATGGCCAGCAGCATCCTTAACCAAGGGGACAGAAACTACGTAATGTTTGTCAAACCTTAGTTTGCAGTTGTTCCTGAAGGATACGGTTGTCTGCTGATTTTATCTGCAGAACAAATAAACAGATTTACATAAGCCAGAACTTCACCATCCACCAACACAAACAGAATAAGGTAAGCTATATCAGTCATAAGATTCTCACAAGAGACATGCTGTAAGTCAGTAAGACAAAGTAAATAGCCTCTACTAAATTCCAAAGTAAATAGAGTTGTTACTAATAAGTATATTCGATTATTTAAATTCATTTTTGGTTGTTAGCAAGAGAATAATTGAGTAAAAGAGAAAAAAACTGTAATCAGCTAAATGATATGGAGTTCTTTTATTTTCAAGTATTCATGCAAAAGTACTTTTCCATCCTCATCCACCACTATGACAGTTTTCTGTCCAAGCCGTGTTAACCATCCAAGACACAGAGTTTGCAATGCAATTTCAGACAGTCAAATGTCAAGAGACAAGATGCTCACCTCCAGTTCAAAAGCCTTTTCATTACATTGGGTCATCAGTCTCATAACTGTCTGTTGCACACAAATTAAATTGGCAAACTAAGCATCCACTATAAGAAAAACATAAATGAGCATGGCAAGATGTAAATGAATCTACCTGCTGCATATCCACCAACGATGCATTGGCAATCGAAGCCTCCCCATTCTCAATGATTCGTTGTTCTAGTGCTCCCATTTGCCTTCTCTTTTCATGAATCTCACGTTCCAAGTTCTGGATCTGTATTTAAGACATGTATCTCTCAATCAAGGGAATAATAAGCAAAAAGCAAAGCATTTGAGTTGTTGAGAGCTAGACTCAATGCATTTCACTGTTCACTGAAAACCAAACCCAAGAATGTGTAAATGTCAGAGGATCATGTAAAGTTGTGTAATTCATCATCATATGAACCATAAAAACTAAAATCCCATAAGTTGGCTGGCAACCATAGCAAATATATTGACAAAATTAGGATGGTACAAAAGATTGTAGATAAATTCAGAGGATTCCCCTTTGGGATAAGAAGACAGAAGGAAAGGGATGATAACCAACTCTTTTGACATCATGATATTGACAACCAATTCCCCAAACTTTTCTTTACATTTCAAACTAATTTTATGATTCCAATAAGGATGCTTCTTTATGGGAAGGAGAGGATTACTTGAGCTTTTGAACCATCTGGATCATTTACCGACTGCTCCACCTGGCGCTTCAAGGTACTGGTGCTAAATGCTATCTCTCCAGCAAGCATCTTAACCTGCTCAACAAGAAGGTCCATCTGGTCCTGTGTCATTACCCCCTGCATCAAAGCACTAAGCAATCATTCACACATTACTTTAAAAGACAAATAATATGCACATGTAGTGAAAACCAAAACAAAAGCAAGATAAAACTTTAAGTGCTCAAAATCAGAAAAATTCCAATAATTCTTCCAATAAGTAACACTTAATAAGAAACAATAGCAAAAATGAAGCAATGAATCATACTTATGATGGTTTTAATCAAATATCATCACTACTTTTCAAAGACAAAAACCGAGTGTTCATGCTCTTTGACATGAAGATTCAGAGGATTATTGAATAATCCACCATGAAGATTCAGAGGAGCATTACACATGGAACCTTAAAAATATTATTGCTTCGGGATTTCTCATCCCATAAAATTGAAATTTTTTTTACAAGGTTGACCAAAGCAATCTATTCAGTGTTAAGATAAACACATCAAATTACAGTTAGATGAAACTGATAACAACTATATCAGTGTGAGCCAAATGAAAAGCAATCAATGCAAAGAAAGAAGTTTGGAACAATATGAGGCTTCAGTTCACAAGCTACTAAGCAAGCAAGATTAGAGGAGAAAGTTTTGCCTTTAGCAATGAAAAAATGTAGCCAGACATGAGCATTTCTTGGATTTATTACTAGGTAGCCAATTAAAAACATAAAGTAGCAGAAATTGGTAGAACGTACAGCTGTCGGTTTAGAAGCAGTTATAAGTTCACCAGCTTGAGATGGTTCAGTAATTGTACTGCTACCCGGTGAGAGTTCATCATTCCACTGGCTAGAAGATCTTTTGTGTTTAAATTCATGAGATCTATTTGATGGCTCTGCAGATGGGGATGTAGAGTCTCTGGCACTCTCGCTTGTACCCTCTCTCACAACTTCCGGCTTCAGAAAAAAAGCGATAACAAATATGAACATCAACCAACATCTGAACAAATACAAATCAAATTTAAATGTAAAGAGCAGTTCAAATGTAATAAATGCTTGTGCAAATAAAGGATAATCGGCAGTCAACAGAAAACAAAAGTAATTACTGGATAATCGGCCACATTGGAGACTATTGAAAAGAGAAAAAGATCAAAACTACTTAAGTTAATAAAATTGAGCAACAAAAAATTTCAACAGGAAGGGGGTGGGACAACAAACAATTACAACTTCATAACGCACAATTTGATACAACAGAACAACGCTGTTGCAGCTATGACTTTGTTATAAAGGATATGTCTGGGTATCTGAGATATCACCAGCCATACCCCAATGGCAATAACAACTTGTATGAGAAGTATAAATTAAAAAAAGCAAAAGAAACGTCAACAAAAGCAAGCCCTAGTCCTCAAGACACAATCAGTAACTTCCTCAGACTGAGGCTTACCACTCAAAGAAGAAAAAGAATTGATCTATTCATATTATTAAACATTTTATCCTATATAGAGATGGAAACAGAACTCACATCATCCTCAGCAGAGTGACTTCGGTGATGACCTGCAGCACCACTCAAACCAGGAATGGTATCCTTTGTGGAAACAAGTATAAGCTTAGTTAGCCTCTGGATTCTACTCATAAGAGCAGCTTTGGCTTCCTCTTCTTCCTCCAATCTTGACTGCATCTTGACTTGACCCTCTTCCAACTGTTTAATAGAAGAAAAGGTTTAACTTCAAAGGCATGACAAAATACAATAAGAGCACCGACGCATGTAACCATTCAATAGACTTGAGGGAAAGACGCACAAAAACAAAAACAAAATCAATTGACCTGTTGTCGTAAGCTAATAATCTCTTCATGACTGACACCAGTAAGCATCCCTTGCTTTAGCTGATCAAGTTCCTGTTTGAGGGTTGATATTTCTTTCTGGTATTTCTTAATCAAAGATTTCTCATCAATAATCTGCAAGTATTTTTCAAAGCCAGTATTAGAATAGGCTTCAAGCAGTAATTTCTATTAATTACCATTGGCAAATCGTATCAAGTGGCGAGATCATGCCCTACCTTGTTACGTGAAGCATAAATCTCAACTCGCTTCGCCCTGCTAGCAAACTTCAGTGTATTATGAGTTTCCTCCAAATTACTAGATGCAGGAGTAACCGTGCAAATAAGCTGTACACCAACATGACTTTCAGTAGAACATACAAAACTTTTGCTTCCTGTTAAAAAATAACAAATTGTTGACAGTCCAAAAACTCACTGAAACATGTCCATGTCCACTCAGTGAGGACTGCAGCAACCGAGTGAGTTTGGAGTCTCGATATGGAACATGAGATGCCCTCCCTTCACTCAACTTTCCAATTACCTTTCAATGAGAATCACAGTGTCAATAGATTTTCCAAGTTTCCAATTACAAACAAGCCAATAAACTCATTTTAAGGGCTTCACATCAAACAAGTAAAATGCATAATCTGACTGATGCTATATTTAAAACATCCATTAGTTATAAGAAACATTAGTAGCTATTATCAGGTTCCTCTTAAAAATCCATCATCCATCCAAGAAAAGAATGTCCAGACTAATGACTCAGGCAACATATCAAATTGTCCCCATAACACACTCTCAGCATATGTTACGCTCTTTTAAATGAACAAATAATGACTGGACAAGAAAATGTAAACAAAAAAAATTAGAGATGCTTACAGTTCCAAGAGTTAGAAGACTTTTGTTTATGTAAGATCCTTCCTTTCTCCTTAGTCCAGTTGTCTCAGTTTTAGAACTCTCAGACCCGGCTAGATCAATCAGATTCTGAAACATAAGACAGAAGAAGGCAATAAATGAGCCATAAAGTTATAAAAATGATCAAATTTAAGCAATGCAAGCAGCATATAACTTACAAGTTGAGAGAAAATCACTCCATCATACTCGTCACCATGTGCACTACTCTCAATCATCTACAAACAAAGAAGCAGATCAATGAAAAATACAATTGAAATAACAATCATTGTTTCATATAATTGAGTAATCCACAAAGCCCACAGTAGGTACAAATGGTTAGACGACAGGATGAGAAAATAATAGCATGCATCAAACGTAAATGTGGCAGGAATCAGCTTGACTTGAACCCAGATCCAAAAAGTGTATCCAGGTCAGTAATGGAGAGTCCAACCAAAGACAAAGGTTTTAGTTTAAACACACTGATTTATTTAAAGCATTGGGAAAATGCAATGGTAATTGTCTGAAATCATTACCTCATATCATTAGTAGAGAAACATGAGATCACTTGCATACAGATAGGGGGAAAGAACATTGGATTTTACGGTTCAACAAGTGCAACTACATCCATACACAGCCACTTTGTATTGATGAAGAAGGTTTTTTTAACTTTATTTATACATAGGGTTATTCCTTTCACAACATAAACGAAGGAAGTTGGGCAACAAAGTTAAGATGTTAAAAAAATATGACCAAATCGATAGTTGGCCACACAGCTAGGAGCTACATGTGTCAAAGCATTAAGTGGACTTATAAGAGAGCTCACATTTATGCCCAGGAATGATGTATATAGTACAGGTTATATCTTCTATACCATAAAACTGTATTGGTTAATGCATTCAAAATTGTGTAAATAAACGTACTAGATTGGGTTATCAAAGTGGCCAACTATATACCAGGATTAAATTGGTTATTAATGTAATAACTGATAGCAACAGCAGAAAAAACACCTGTGAACTTTGAGTAATAAATTGTAGACTCACATGTGAGTTTAGACAATTAGTTATTACACAGCACAGCAACAATAGCTTACCAGCGTGAATATTGTGTGGCTTCGGCTACTGAGCAGATTAAAATTATTTGAACCAACATGACGATGTTCTGCCAATATCAAGCATCAATTGACAACTTTGTGGTCAAGGCCCCTTCCAGATATAGAAAACATACAAGGAGAAAGGCAAACAGAGTTCCCTAGATAACTACCTTCTCCAGCAGCAATAAAAGAAAGTGCATGCCCAGGAGACAAAACCACTTCTTCCTTTATACCCTCCACGTAAGTGCCCTGGAAAAGTGGCACAATAGTAAGCATGAGATCAATGTACAACATACAAAAGTTTATATCAAAAGAAATTAACACTTGTCAGTATTATGCATAGGAAATAAATAGTTAGGATTTTATGGGATAAGATTATTAGTTAGCTGTATATTTATGTATATCCTATAATTAGTTGTATGATTATGATTATGTATATCTGTAATTTATAGGATATATTTTAGGGATATTTCCTGTATATATTCTTGTAAACTATTCAAGTAAAAACAAAATAGAATTATTCTACTTTTCATGGTATCAAAGCCACCAGCTTTTATTTTTAGAAACTTCTGCCCAAAATTTTGTTCTTCTGCAAGGCACGGTAGCTACCTAACCAAGGAGCCATGTCAGAAGTCACTGCTATCAGTGGGGTCTCTCCATTAGACAGTGCTGAGAAGGAGAAATCAGCAGCAGCAGAATCAAAGGGGCTGCTAATTAGGAGGAAATCTATTAGGAGGAAATCTGTTCCTAACAGATTGGGAGAGAAATTAGGGGAGATTTAGTCAAAGTAAATAAATTAGGATATTTAATTTGTATAGAATTTTTTCCTAATATAGATAGTATTGTACCCTATTTATATGTAACCTAAACAAAGGAAAAACATATGGCAGTCACACTTTTTCCCATATGGTATTAGAGCTCTAGGCAGAAATTAAACCCTAGTCGTATCCTACAACCCTACCAGAAATTAAAACTCTAGCCGTTTGTCAACCCTAATTGTCCATAATCAAGTCTGATTATGTATCAGAATCCACCACCATCCCTACCAATCAACCAAGATCTTCTGAAATTCACAACCCCACCAAAAAAAACAATACATCCCATCTACCTACTTCAAATTCTCCTTCTCTCCAAATTACAACTATGCGGTTGATTGGAGAGAATTTTCTGCATTGGTCTCAATTAGTGCCGAAGTATATTTAAGGGAGAGGAAAAATTGGCTACTTCATAGGAGAAAAGAAGGAAATTGCCACTAAGCATCCAGTTACTCCATTTGGGATTCTGGAAATGCCATGGTGATGACTTGTTTGGTAAATTCTATGGAGGAGGAAATTAGCTCCAATTATATGTGTTACCACACAACCAAGGAACTGTGGGACAACACCAATCTCATGTATTCAAACTTAGGCAATCAATCTCAAGTGTTTGAGTTGACACTAAAACCTGGAGAAATCCGCCAAGGTGAGGAAAGTATTACCAAATACTCTAATACTTTGTAACGTTTGTCGCAAGATTTAGACTTATTCAGTGATGATTATGAGTGGAAATCATCAGAAGATTACCGCCAATATAAGAAAAAGGTGGAGGATAATCGTGTAATTAAATTTCTTATTGGAGTAAATGTTAATTCTGATGAAGTTAGAGGCAGAATTATTGGCAGACAACCCCTTCCCTCCATTGGAGAAGTGTTTTTTGAAATCCGGAGGTAAGAAAGCCGCATTATTGTTATGTTAAGGAAGAAAAAACAAAACAAAACAATGGAGAATTCTACCCTTGTTGCAGAAGCTGGTACTGGCTAAATGGTCCAAGGGAAATTGGAGCAAAAACCCCGTGTTTGGTGTGACTATTGCAATAAGTCAAAGCACACAAGTGAAACTTGCTGGAATTTGCATGGAAAACCTACAAATTGGAAGGGGAAAATGAGACAAAGGGTTGGCCAATCTCTACTCATCAACCCAAAATTGTCCCTTTCAGCAAAGAGCAACTAGATCGCATCCTAAAGCTACTAAAATCTAATTCTGCATTATTGGATGCACCTAATGCTTCTTTGGCACATTCGGGTAGTATTCCTAATGCCCTAGTATGTCATTTTTTTTCTACTCCTAGGATCATTGATTCAGGAGCCTCTAATCATATGATAAGTCTTTCAAATTTGTTTTATACTTATAACCCTTGCTCTGCTTATGAAAAAGTCCGTATAGCAGATAGGTCATATTCTCCTATTGTTGGTAAAGGTTTGGTAACCTTATCTAATACATTGTCCCTTAAATTTGTTCTCCATATACCTAAACTTGTAATCTCCTATCTGTTAGTAAATTGTCTTAAGATTCTAACTGTAAGGTTACTTTCTTTGTGTTAGGTATCGGTTAATTTAGAGAGCTGATGCGTGTAGATCACAATAGAAAAAAACAATAACTCAATATTATTCAGGAAACAAGAAGGAAAAACCTTCTTGACAAGGGGCAATCCCTTACAATCTAAGGAATACTTCCGAGAATAATAGCCTATCTCCTCTCTGCCTTATTCTCTCCTAAACTATACTTTTATATCTCCTTATTCTACTACTTCTAATAGGTATCTAACTCTTGATCTATCTATTGCTAACTACCAAATAAGGTTTATTGATCTCTAATTACTATTATCCCTATTTAACTATAACTCTACTACTACGGTCTGTCTCTATCTTTGTGTTTCCGTGTATAAACTATCCATTCTCCTCCTCTGTGTCCTTTGCCCCTAACACTTTGACTATCATCGTGTGTGTCAGGACCAAAATTCAAGGAGGATGATTGGTAATGCTAGGATGATAGATGGTCTCTACTATTTTGATGATGAAGATTCCAAGGGTAAAAAATCTCAAAACTTGAGTCATATCAATTATGCTTTGGCACTATAGGTTAGGACACCCTAGTTTTCTATACTTGAAAAGACTTTTTCCTATGTTATTTCGAGGATTGGATTGTTCAACATTTCATTGAGAAAGTTGCATTTTGCCAAAAAGTCATGTCCTTTTACAACCTTATAAACCTTCAAAACTATTTTATCTTATTGATAATGATCTTTGGGGTCCTTCACAAATCAACACAATTTCAAGAAGAAAAATGGTTTTTGACATTTGTTGATGATCATACTCATATGTGTTGGGTTTACTTAATGAGTGAAAAATCAGAAGTTAAAACCATATCTAAAAACTTTTATACAATGATTGAAACCAATTTCAACAAAAACTTGGCATTCTCCACATTGATAATGTCACTGAATATTTTAATGAGATTCTTGGCAATTTTTTAATAACAAAAAGGTATTCAACATCAATCTACTTGTGTCGATACTCCCTAACAAAACAGGATTACTTAAAGGAAAAAAAATTGCTAGAAATGTTTCATGTCATTATGTTTTCTAAAAATGTTCCAAAATTTCTTCGGGGTAAGATGTTTAATGGCTTAACTATAGTACACCCCTTGAGTGTTTTAAAATTTTGTTCCTGAAGCTTGAATTTATTCCGATTTACCCCTATGAGTTTTTGGGTGTACTACTTACGTCCATTTACCTACTAGGCGACATTCGAAACTAGATCCCAAGGCAAAAAATTTTGTCTTTATAGTCTTTGCCCCAAACAAACAATGGTAAAAATGTTTTAATCCCAAAACCTGAAAAGTTTATGTCACTATGAATGAATATCTACTTCCTTGAAAATCAACCTTTTTTAAGGAAAATTTTCTTTGAGGGAAGAAATGAAGCAAACAAAATTTTTGAGAAGTTAAATCCCACTCCCTTGCCGAAAATTGTGGACTCCCCTAAAAATCTACAAAAGCTAGTTGTTCCTAATATTGTAAAGCTAAAAAATGTTGAAAATTTGACAGGAGTAGAAATACTACCAGATGACCCTAAAGGACAAGAAACTGAGTTTAGAGTTTACACAATGAGGAAGAATCATCAAAAAGGTAGAGAGCCTACTATTCCCAAGGCAAAACATCAATCAGACATCCTGAATGATGAGCCTATAAACATGCAAGGTACTCTAAACCCTCTACTATCCAATACTGTTCCTATTCTTGATACTTGCTATGATCTTGACATTCCCATAGCACTCAGAAAAGGTACCTAGTCTTGTACTAGCCATCCTATTGCAAAATATCTCTCATATAATAAACTATCTCAAAGTCATAAAGCATTCACATCAAAAATCTCTAATTTGTTTGTTCCAAGAAACATTCAGGAAGCACTTGATGATCCAAAATGGAAATCAGCAACAATGGAAGAGATACGTGCTCTAGTGAAAAATGGGACATGGGAAGTTGTAGAGTTACCCAGAGACCAAAAAACAGTTGGTTGTAAATGGTTGTTTATGGTGAAGTGCAAGGCTAATTGAAGTGTAGAAAGATACAAAGCGAGACTTGTTGCCAAGGGGTTTACTCAAACCTATGGTATTGATTACCAAGAGACTTTTGTCTCGTTAGCTAAAATTAACTCTATTCAAGTTTTATTGTTTCTTGCAGTTAACTTCAACTAGATATTACATTAACTGGACGTGAAGAATGCTTTTTTGAATGGTGATTTAGAAGAATAAGTGTTATGTGTCGACCACCAAGTTTTGAAAAAAATTGTTGGCCAAAATAGAGTGTTTAGACTCAAGAAGTCTGTATATGGCCTAAAACAATCTCCACAGGCATGATTTGGAAGGTTTGGGAAGGCAGTGAAAAGTTGTGTCTTTCAACAAAGTCAAGCACATCACACTCTATTTTATAAGCATTCTAAGATGAGAAAAATGCAATTTTAATTGTCTATGTGGCTGATATAATCTTAATAGGAGATGACTATAAAGAACTTGCAAGGTTAAAAAGGAAGCTAGCAAAGGAGTTTGAAATTAAAGACTTGGGAGCATTGAAATATTTTCTTGGAATGGAATTTGCAAGATCAAAAGAAGGAACATTTGTAAATCAGAGGAAGTATATCCCTAATTTACTTGGAGAAATCGGGCCATTGGGATGCAAGGTGGCTGAAACTACAATTGAGCCTAACCTAAAACTCAGTCCAACTAAGGATGAAGTTGTGATTGATAGGGAAAAATTTTAGCAACTGGTCGGAAGATTGATATATATATCACACACTTGGCCTAACATAACATTTGTGTAAGAATGATAAGTCAATTTATGCACTCACCAGGTCAAGAGTGCCTTGAAGATGCCTACAGAATACTAGGGTATCTGAAAGGGACACCTTGAAGAGGCTTGATGTTTAAAAAATGTGACAATATACAGGTGGAAATCTATATGGATGCTAATTGGGCATGTAGCATTTATGATAGAAGATCAACAACAGGATACTTTACTTTTATTGGGGGAAATCTAGTCACCTAGCGTAGTAAGAAACAGAATGTAGTAGCACGAAGTAATGCTAAAGCTAAGTTTAGGTCTCTCGCACATGGGATTTGTGAAAGAATGTAGATCAAGAGGTTATTAGAAGTGGGCAAACATGTTATCAAAGAGAAACTTGAGAGTGGCTTAATCTGTGTTCCTTATATACCAACCACAAAACAAATAGCTTATAAACTTACTAAGGGACTACAAAAGAAATAGTTTGATCTCCTAGTAAGCAAGTTAGCTATGGAAGACATTTACAAACCATCTTAAGGAGGAGTGATGAGAAGGAGAAATCAGTAGCAACAAAATTAAAGGGTTGCTAATTAGGAGGGAATTTGTTCCTAACAAATTAGGAGAGAAATTAGCGGAGATTTAGTCAAAGTAAATAAATTAAGAGGTAATTAGAATATTTGATTTATATAGAATTCTTTCCTATTATACATACTATTGTGCTCCTATTTATATGTAACTTAAAACATAGGAAAAACATATGGCAGTCACACTTTTTTCCATAGACAGCACTACTATAACCCACACAAGGGAATTATCAAACATTGAAGCAGCCTACCATCTAAATGGAAAGAATTATCTAAAGTGGTCATAAGTTGTTCGAACATTCTTAAAGGAAAAGGCAAGCTGAGCCATTTGTTGGAGACTGGACTATCCGAAACTTATTCTAAATTTGACGCATGGGATGAGCAAGATTCAATGGTTATGTCAAGGTCGTTGAACTTAACAAATCTTGAGATAGGTAAGGAGATTGGGAAACAATTCAACAAACTTGCTCTAAGATTAATGATGTTGCTCGAGTTTATGAGATCAAAACTCAAATATCAACAACTAAGCAAAGGACTCGCCCAATAACCGAGTATGCAAATCTCTTGCAAAGTATATCGCAAGAATTAGAACATTATCAATGTATCAAAATGCAATGTGCAAAAGATGCTGGAATGTTGAAACGATTTATAGAAAAAGATTGAATATATTAGTTCCTTGCTAGACTTAACACAAAATTCGATGTTGTGGGAGTCCAAAATTTGGGAAGAGATGATCTTCCATCCTTGAATGAGGTCATTGCTATGATTAGAACTGAGGAAGGGAGAAGCGTGAAGCTGGAAATACATCCAGCAACAATTAAAGGATCTACCCTAGTAACTAGATCCACAAATTTGAAGGAGGTAAATGTTGCCCAAGCCATAGAAGACAATAGGCAGTCTCCTCCAACCAAGTCATTCAATAAAGATACACTCAATTGCACATACTGTAAAAGGCACCGCCTACAAGGGAGTAGTGCTGTAAACTAAATGGCAAGAATAATATTTAGAGAAAAGGTGGAGGGAAACAAGCACATATTTTGAGCTCACATATAGATAATACGAAAATAACTAAAGATGGAGCCCAAGAGTTTAACAAAGCATATATTGAAAAATTAAGACTCCTCTTGAATACACTTGAGAAACCATCATCTACAAGTACAGGTTCATATTCATTAACCATTTCAGGTATTTCCTCCATCTCTTGTATTTCTAGTGCCTTACAAAATAAACCTTCAACTATGTAGATAATTGACTTAGGAGCCACTAATCATTTGACATATTGCTCTATATTTTTTATCTCATATACACCTAACTCTACCCATAAAAAGATAACTATAGTAGATGGATTAGTTGTCACTGTAGCTGGACAAGTAGATGTTCAATTAAATAACTCTCTTATCATAAAAGGTATCCTCCATGTTCCTAAATTATCTGCCACCATAATTTCAGCGCATAAACTCACCAAAGACTCTAAATGCCAGGCCTTTTTTCTCCTTCCTCTTGCATGTTTCAGGACTAGGGCACGAAGGGGATGATGGACATGCTAGTTAGAAGAATGGCCTTTACTACCTAAAGAATGAAAAAGGGCACAAAAAATTCTAGATTTTTCTTCCAAAGTTGGTCATGTCTAGTAAAGAAAAAGTATGGCTTTATCATCAACGTTTAGGACATCCTTCTTTTCATGTAATAAAGTCAATGTTTTCATCATTCTTTGATAAAATAGATGTTAAATCTTTCTATTGTGATGAATGTGATTTTGCAAAGCACAAATGTGCATTTTTCCAATAAGTGATAAAGAAGTCATACCCCCTTTTCTCTCATTCATAGTGACACTTGGGGTCACTCACCAATTCATAATGTTACTGGGACAAAATGGTTCATATCTTTCATTAAAGATTGCACATGAATTAGTTGGATCTATTTGTTGAAACATAATTTAAATGTTAGTACTCTTATTCCCAAATTTTATAATACGATCAAAAATCAATTTCTTTTGATTCTGACGATGCCAAAGATTATTACAATCAAACTCTACCAAATTTCCTTCATGAAAAAGGGATCATCCATGAATCCTCATGTGTTAATACTCCTCAAAAAAATGGTCATTTGTTGAACATCACAAAGGCTCTACTCTTATATAAAAACGTTCCCATAAATTTTTGGGGTGAAGATGTCCTAACTTCTGCCAACTTACACAACAAATTGATAGCTAGAGTTCTTAATTTTCAACCACAAGTAAATATTCTTACACAATTCTATCTAAATCTAAGTTTCTCTAGTACTTTTGTTCCTAGAATTTTTGAAAGGATAACCTATGTTCATATTCACTCTCAAAACAGAGGAAAACTTAATCCTCATGCTCTTAAATGTGCTTTTGTTAGTTACTCTTCCACCCAAAAGGGATACAAGTGTTTCCATCCCAAAAATCACAAATGTTGTGTCCACTAATGTTAAATTTGATGACTAGATCTTTCCTTACTCAACCTTATCTTCAAAGGGAGAATTTGAATGAAGATAGGTCAAGGGACTTATTTTTCTTTGATTTTTCCACTCAAATAGAGTCTGAACCACATTTTTCAAACAAGTTTGATGAACTTAAGAAGCTCTAAGGAAAGAAAATGAAGGAAAAACCACTTCAAAATTGCAGGTTTACTCTAGGAAGAGATTTGCCTCTCTCCAACAGCATGTCCAAGCCCCTTCACAACCTACTGTTCCAACACTCCAAACAAATTTGGAACCAAATAAACCATCCACAAACGTATCCGACCCTGATCCACAGATTCATGACAAGCTTAACTTCAACCCACATATTGAACTTAGTGATTCAGACCTACCTACTGTCCTTAAAAAAGGTATTAGAACATGCACTCAACGTCCACTATATTTGTTCATGACATATCAAAACCTGTTCAAAAAACACCAAACCTTTCTCAAAAATCTTCATAACATTCCCATTCCAACCAAGGCACTAGGAGATGAGAAGTTGAGAAGTGCTATGAAAAGTGAGATGGATGCACTAAAAAAAAATTAAAACTTGGAACCTAGTGGAACTGCCTAAGGACAAAAAATTGGTTAGATGTAAATGAGTGTTCACATTAAAGAATAAATCTCATGAGACTATTGAAAGGTACAAGGCTAGGTTGGTTGCTAAAGGTTTTACCCCAACCTATGGCATAAATTACTTAGAAACATTTGCACCAATAGCAAAGCTGAATACTAGCAAGATTTTATTGTCACTAACTACCAACTATGGCTGGAAATGTTAAAAACGCCTTCCTTTATGGAGAACTAGAAGAAGAAATATACATGGAAGTTTCACCCAAATTTGAATCTCAAAAGGGATTGGTGTGCAAATTAAAAAAGCCCTTATGGACTAAAACAGTCATCAAGAGCATGGTTTGCGAAATTAATGAAGGCCATGACAAGATTCGGGTATAAGCAAGTGATGAAGACCATACCTTGTTTATCAGACATTAAAAAATTGGGAAAGTAACAGTACTTTTTGTATATGTGGACAACATCAGTCATTGGAAATGATAAATGTTGGTGTTAAAGGGAAAGTTATTACAAGAATTTGATATTAGGGAGTTGGGAAAGTTGAAACATTTTCTAGGAATTAAGGTTGCACATTCCAGGCAAGGTATATTCATTTCACAACAAAAATATGTGCTGCATTTGTTGAAAGAAACGGGAAAATTAGGGTGCAAACCAGCAACCACTCCAATTGAGTTCAATCACAAATTAAGTGATGCACCACATGATCTAGCAATAGATAAAGGAGCTTATCAAAGATTGGTTGAAAAATTAATGTAATTAACACATACAAGACCAGACATTGCCTTTGCAATAGGCGTTATAAGCCAATTTATGCCTAACCCCAAAGAAGTACACTTCAAAGTTGTGCACAAAATTTTGCCATATGTAAAAGGTAGTCCAAGAAGAGGAATTTTATTTAAAAGAGGAGAAAAGATTATGCTAGAAGCCTACACAAATGCAGATTATGCAAGTTCCCTATTGGACAGAAGATCAACCTCAAGATATGGAGTTTTATGGGAGGAAATATACTTTAATGGAAGAGCAAAAAACAAAGTGATGTGACAAGATCAAATGCATAATCAAAATTCAAATCCATGGCTTTAGGGATCTGTGAGTTGCTTTGGTTGACGATAGTTCTTGATGACTTAAAATTTGAATGGGAAGGTTCAATAATATTATATTGTGATAATAAGTCTGCAATCAACATCACACAAAATCATGGTCAGCATGACAGAACTAAGCATGTGAAAGTTGACAAACATTTTATAAAAAAGAAGTTGAATGGTAGCCTAGTGTGCATGCCCTTCAACTCATTACAGGAGCAAATAGCTAATGTTTTGAAAGGACTATCCAAGACAACCTTTTAAGACTTTATTAGCAAGTTGGGAATGAAAGTTAGTCATCCACCAACTTAAGGGGGAGTGTTAGAATTATGCATAGGAAATGAATAGTTAGAGGATTTTATGGGATAAGATTATTAGTTAGTTGTATATCTATGTATATCCTATAATTAGTTGTATGATTGTGTATATTCCTAATTTCTAGGATATATTTTAGGAATATTTCCTATATATATTCGAGTAAAAACATAATAGAATTATTCTACTTTTCAACACTCAACAACCATTTTATTTTCTTGACAAAATTTCTGTTAAGCATACAAGTGAGGCTTGTTAGCAAGTCTCTCAATTCGTAGGCTGAAAAACTTGGTAGTCCACTATGAGAAAACTTTAATATTATTTTGCTCATAAAATGATAATTGTTACGGTTCAAGTGAAAACAAAGTGAAATGAGAAAACAAATAAAAAACAAGAAACAAACTTGTAAAGATTCATAATAGCACCTGTGCATCCTCTCTAACACGTAGATTTTGTCCTGTTGGATCAAGTAAGTCATTTATCACCTGATATAAAAAATGTACATGGAACCATAAGTTATATCACTCTCACTTTTAGAAAGATCAATCGCTGGTTGACAATTAAAGCAGAATATATGGAAAATTGAAAAAGAAATCACATGAACCTTACAAATACATATACCGCATAACTGAATCCAAATTGAACCAAATTTCATGCACAGCATAGATGTGAACACATATCAAGTCTAAGAGTCATATCGTAAGTTAGAACTAACTGTCTATGTGGTGCAACTGACCTCATTATAGATTTCAAGATATGAAACACGTAGTAAGAACTCTCTTCCCGGAGTCTGAAGCAAGAATGTAATATAGTAATTCAGAATTGATATAAAATTAAAAAAGGAAACAAATGATTAACTCATTCAAGTTTGTATCATAAAACACACATTTTCTGTATGTTTTTTGTTCATGTATGGATAGAAGAATGGGATTACGTTCGTAGAAACCAGTAAAAAATAAAAAATAGAAAATCTAGTAGTGATGCTTTGAACACACTGAGGACATTAAATTTTAAGTGGGAACGATGGGAAAAACTTACATCTTGTATCATGCTGAAAACATCCTTTATAGCCAATGGTATAATACCAGGTGAGGTTTGATCTCCCTGTACATACATAACATATACAGCTTAAAAAACAGAAGCCAAAACAAGCAAATTCTAATTCTCATATTTAAGAACTAAATTTCGATAACCATAAAGAAACAACGCGTGTGTATTACAAGTAAATATAAGCTCAGTGCTAAGAGCAAACTGCTACATAAATTACAGTATATTTAACAAAGATTTAGTGAAACAGTATTCTCAGGGCTGACAGCCCTCCTCGTAAATCAAGCAGATCCTAACAGTAGTATGACATTATCAGTAGCTACTACAGATAGAGAGTAACTTGTGGGAAAATAAACCTTAGAAAATCATCTCTACGTGAATTGGAGGACTAACACAATTAACTCTTCACTTCATCACATTCAGCAGCGAAAACTACCTCTATTTCTATGTCTACTTATATGGAGCACATTTTAGCATCTCATATCGAAATACAATAGCAAACAACTGCTAACAATAAACTGAACTTACATGCATAGTGTGCGTCTTCCCACTACTAGTAACTCCATAGGCAAAAACAGTCCCTGCATTTTCAAAAAGAAAAAGAAAGAGCAAGTTCAATTAAGGTCTCTAGCAAATTCAATATATCGAGCCACTTACAATCGGAACATCTCCACATTACCATTTATGCCTTCCATTGCAGCTTTAACTACTGGTTTCGCAGCTACTTCATATACATCTTGAGTTGAAGTATGCGGTCCAAATGCTCTATCTGCCAATGTACAACAATCACCATTCTCATGTTGACAGCATTAATTGGCTAGAAACGGAAAACCAAATTCAAATATCAGTGACCAATACCAAATGCATAAGCCGTTGCCGGGTTATACTCATTCCGGACAATTTTGTCGCCATCCGCGTACCAAGCGATCTCGTCCCCTCTCTGGAACTCCCTATCACTGTAAACCAAACACGTAACAGATCACATTACCTCCAATAAAACGAATCTATCCGTTTTCAACCAAACAGATCCGCTCCACTGTAGTCAGATCTAAACAAATACCTCAAGGGCCTAAATCGAATCGTCACCGATATACTATCTCCATTCCTCGGCGCATCAATCGGTTCAGCAGCAACCAGCTCCTCCGCGCCAAACGCGACGGGCGAGCGACCGCCGTAACTCCGCTGGCCGGCGTACATTGAATCGGAGCAGCCGCGGCTAGGAGTCATGGATCGGGAACCGAATCCGCCTCCGCCAGAGTTGAAGTGGGACGAAGCAGAGGAAGAGCAGGAGCGAGGCATGAGCCTGTTGTTAATGAAAGAAGAAGCTGACGACGTAGCCGACGAGTAAGGGCTCGATGGTTTCCTGTACGAGAACGGCGAGTTGCTCCGGGCTCGGGACGACGAAGCCATAAAATCTGAGCTGTGTCTACTTCACTTTTACTACAGTTGACTCGGCGAATCAGATACTGACTCGGCAGAGAAGACACAAGAACAAAGGAGAAATGGAGAAAGAAGAAGCAGAAGAGAAGAATATGTCAGTGAGGTCACATGGCCAGTGAGACAAAAGTGAAACACATTACAGTTTTAAATTTCAATTGCTTCGAAACTTTTAAGCTATCGAAGCTCTCTAAAGAAAGAAGAAACAGAGAGAGATTGTTTCTTCTTCTTGAAGACAAAGAAGTTGCAGAGAGGAAGTGTTGGTTCCAAAAATTTTATTATGAAGAAACAACCAGAGCCAGATAGGGAGACCGAGAAGGACGTGAGTGTTTATTTTTCAAAAAAAGATTAAAAAGTTCAAATATTGATAGTTTTTAAAAGCGAATTTTTTAAAAGACACGACAAAATAAAAAGAGAAATAATTTTTACTGCTGATGACGTGGCTAAACGGTTTTTAAAAAGGCCATGGACCCGCGAAGCAGGCAAGTTTTGAAAATAATTAAAAGGTGATAAAACGAGCGGGAATAAGTGAGGATTTGGACAAATGGCGAGACAGGACAAACGCGAAAATGAATAATCAACACTAACTCTCCACGCGCCATGGTCAGAAAACTTCGTCCACTCGCTGAGACACGGGTGATTGTTGGCATATGACTTTACGGAAATACCCTGCTTTTGGGGAGTGATTTACAAGTTCTCTTGACTGGTTACATCTCAAAATGAGGAAGAGGAGCACCATGGCTGGCTGTATGCGACGTGTCCATCTAAAACTGTCCGTTTCGACGGAGAATTTAGTGTCATTTAATTTTAGTACGATATCGATTTATCATTAATATCTAGTATTATTTTGAATATTTTTAAATTACAACCTTATTTGATAAATGACTAATTAATTATTTTTTTGGGCAAATTAAAGGTATTTGACAGTTTAATCCTATCAAATTACTAATAATCATATTTAGTAATCAATTGATTGGGTTAGCAGATTAAACTCAATCCGTTATTTTTTAAAATGCTCTTGTAAGGAGTGTTTTATTCCAGCAACAGAAATTGAGAAATGAAAAAACGACTATGCCCAAAAACTATTACAAATTACTCAAATTGTCATCTTTTATTATTGTTTTTCTTTCACCTAACACTAGTACTCTAAATATAGAGAAAGAAAGTAGTAGTAATTAATATGGAAAAAGAAAGTGGTGGTGGTAATAGCAGTAGTAGTTATTATTATTATTGTTGTTGTTGTTGTTGTTGTTGTTATTTTTTTTATTACAATTACAAACTTAATTTTTTGAAATTTTATATCTAAAATTTAAATTCTTACGAAAATATTCAAAGAAATACTAAAATATAATACGCATGCCTTCATAAATCATTTTATACATCAACAGTTAATACTAAACAGCTAATTCTACTAAACATCTTTAAATTATTTTTAAGATATAGTCCTTCTTTTTTAAGTCATGCCTTCATAAATCATTTTATACATAAACAACTAATATTAACAGCTAATTTTACTAAACATCTTTAAATCATTTTAAAGATATAATCCTTTTTTTAAGTCATACCTTCATAAATCATTTTATACATAAATAATTAATATTAAACAACTAAATTTACCAAACATCTTTAAATAAACAATCGATACTATCCACTGATCAAATTAGCTGATATAATTCGCTATCAGTTAATCGTTGATAGAATCAGCTAACGGCTAATGCAATCCGCTGATTGCCAAACAAGGCCTATAAATAATTCTTAAATTTTTAAAAACTATAAAATATTTTAATACATTATGTTATATAAAATTTAATTTTACTTCAACTATATCTTAAAATTTATACTATAGAAATCATCTATCTATCTATATTGGTATTACTTTTAATATATTTCTTATATAAACAATTACAACAATAAATAAAAGAAAATATCATTTAAATTTCATACAAACAATTACATCAAAATATCATATGGTAAGAATAATTCAGGTTCACAAATATTACAACAAGAGTTTGTACCAAATAACATGGCAAAATATAAGTGAAATATGAATCAAAAACACTCATACTTAAAAATTTTATATTTATATTACATATATAAAATTTAATAAATACATCGAATACAAGTCAGATTAAAAGAAAAGAGAAAATTTAAAAAACTAAAACTTTATCTAATGGCATATTTACGCAAATCATGCTAACCTACTTTTCATTTCACACCAAATGCATATCAATACTTTATTATCTCAGATTATCATCTAAGTAACTCTATTATATAAAACTTGGTTCCTTATAATGTCAAAAAAAAAAAACTTGGTTCCTTATAAACTCAATCCGCTATAAGATCGATATGGTCATAAAAATTTGGATTTATATAACTACTTATTCCATTAAAAGTCCTAGTAAACAAATTAAATTAAATTAAATTATTAAGAAATTATATTAAACTTCATAATGATAATAACATACTTTTTTCAAAACTTTGAATCGTATCGAACAAAGACCAAATCTTTTAATCTTTTATGTTTCAACTATTTCTTATTTTAAAATGAATGAATTCAAATATACTCAAATACCTTTTACGTTGCGCTTACATATTGACATAAAATTCAATTGTAAATCTTTTCAATTTTAGAATACTACTTTTAAATTGGTCTCACTAAGCAATTGTAAGACAACAAAAGTAAACTTATAAAGAAAATAAAATGATTATTAATTTAAGTAACAAAAGTATAGAAATAATATATTTATATTAAGTTTGTCCCTTTGACGAATTATAATTGACATCCCAAAATCATCGCATACATCCGTATATGCCTCTGTTTATAAGCTAATAAGATCTTGCATCTTCTCGTGTGAAATAATTGTTGGGAAAGTTAATAATATTCCCTTATTAACTTTAATTCTCTTTGTAAAACTTAGTTTAAAATAGATACTAAGATTCAAAAATACCCCAACAACAAATATCAAAGAGTAAAGTTATCATCCCTATCTTTCATTGATGTTTGCAAGATAAGATGTATACAAAAAATGCATATTTTTCATTTTAACATTAATTGTTTCCTTCGCCCTCTTTATGACATAATAAAAGTAACATATTATTATCTTCTTATCACTTTCATTCAAACAAAGTATTCTCATAAAAGACTAACAAACTCAAGTAACAAATTAACCTGGGTACCGAAATTCATGATCTTCAAGTATAGTTTTGAAAACCTTTATTATAACATTAAACTTGACATATTGAGATGTAACTCACTGGTCAGTTGTAAACATTTGTCTCAATTTCTTATTCATTAGAACAAAACACTAAAATGATAAAAAATTAGTTATAAAATTTTGTAATGACATGATGACATAAATTCTTACGATCAGTAAAACCCTTTCTCGTCAAATTTAGAACCCAAGCACTATTACATATGAACTTAGTCAATTTTCTTGTTTAACACATAGTTTCATCAATAATAGGAAAGTATTTAGCATATCCTATACTTTTTAACAATACATGAGTGTAATATACAATACAATAAGTCCAATAGAAAGAATAACATTTGCTTTATAACCTTTTCTCAACTACTTTATAAGTAACATCGTTGTCTGTGATGAACTATATAATATTTTCAGGCTTAACTTTATTCACAATTTCATTAAATATCTTAAACAAAGTATCAACATTTCTTACAAGGGCAAATGCATTAATGAACTTCAAAAATATTATCTGCTTAGCAAAATAAATCAAAATTTGGTAATAGGCTCTTGTCTTCTATTTGTCCAACAATAACATATGGTTTAACATTTACAAGTTGAGCAAGTTCTTCTTTCATTCAAATACATTTTTATTTAGATATACAAACTCAAAAATCTATCATAGAATATTGACCATATATAAACATGTAAAAAAAGTTCAAAAACTAATGTATTGGAAATGTTATTATCACATTTATAACATGTTATGAGTAATGATTATAATATATCCAGATAAATTATTTACTAATGTAGAAGAACTAATTTGAATGTGGCTATATTAAGAAGTCAAATGAATGTTGTAAAGGAAACCTTAAAATAATTATCTATAGGTACATTAAAAGCATACATCAATTTCTTGTATCTTACATCTTTCTTCGCAATGCATAATTACACCTTACAAAAATGACTTTATTGTAAAAATTAAAATGAAAAAGTTAATATCATCTTATAATTATAAATTATAATACTGAATGATAGAAACCTGAAAGTTGAATGACCTATCTAAAATTTACATGGAAGTAAATCATCTAAGTGTTATAATTTATTCCATAGTGATCTCAAATGATCAATTCTCAGACAACAATCTTATGAAATGATAAAATTATCTCAAAACTCAACTAACAATGCATTCCATAATAAATTGTCAACACTTAAATGCTTAACCAATTGTTTTTTTTTCTTTAAGAGACTAAGATCTTCACTTTAAAGTTTAAATGTGAAAATTAAATGCTTGCCAAGCCACAAGTTTGCAACACCAGAGATAATATATGAAGATAAAGATGAAAATTGGGTAGTTAATGGCAATGGTAAAGAGAAGCTAATTGTGAAGACATAACAGTAACAAGCAACGATATGGCGACTTGTGAGTGGTGATAATGAAGATGCAAGCACGGAGGCGAGGAGGAGACAACAGAGATGTGAGCAGCGATCCAGTATAGTGATAACGAGAAATTAAAAGGATAAAGTACAAGAGGCTTGCAAAATAGCAAGGAGTGAGGAGTGAGGAGAAACTAGTAAAGGAAGGGGAGCTATGGTTAGTATTTATGAAAATTTTAAACTTTTTTTTGGAAGTTAAGCGAGGATTATATTCGATCAAAAAAAAGTGGAAAGTACATATGAGAGGATATACAACTCTTATAGTTAGAGTCTATACAAAATATACAACTAGCTACACAACATTTGTTAACTAAGTACCAACTCTTACTAAATACTCAACTATTGCCTGAGTCGATCAGAAATATCTTTTAGAGAGGACATTGATAGGATAGTCGTCCATAGCTTGAGATAAAAATCATTCCAGCTGAATTTCCTGTATTCTTCTGTTGTCCCAAAGATCTTGGTGTTCCCCCATTCTCCAAATGAAATGTACTAGCATGGTAAAGCCAATCTTGAATGCTTTATGATCCATTTTACTATTTCAGTGTAAATCATTAACCCACTTCAAGCAGTCTTGCTAGGCAATATTTCTATCAGGTAGGTTAAAAATACAGAGAAACTTACCCCATATTAATCTTGTGTAAGAGTGTAAGAGCAACCAAAGAAGAGATGATCTAAAGACTCCGCTTCCCCATTGCATAAGGGGTAACATTTGTTTGGAATCGGAAATTTTATCATGTCTCTAGTTCTCAGTTTCTTCCCAACTGCTAACCGGAGTATAAACGAGTGGGCCTGTGCAATTTCAAATTCCCATATCAACTTGTGAAGAGGAAATCTGGTGAAGGGACCAAATAGTAGTTGTTTACATGATTTCGCTGTAAATTTATGTGATGAGTGTAACTCCCATCTAACTTCATCTACCTGCTCCAGACCTGGTGTAAAAGTTGGCATCTGCTCTGCAATTGGCATGGTTCGTTTGCTCATATGGAATGGCCACACCCAATTGTTACTTTAAATGAGTATCTGCATCTTGGTATCTTCTGAAATTTAGCTTTTAAAAACAAGAAAAGGAGGAGTGTTACATAGAGGTCCCATTGGATGTCAGTTGTCAAACCAGAAGCTGGTGTTTTGCCCATCTCTAACATAGTGCTTAATATGAGGATGCATCAATGACTTGGTGAGTAATTGAAAAGTGTAAAACTGAGAAGTTTTTGGAGAAATTGACCATATGCTGCGGTGTTTGACATAGAACATATAAACCCATTTGACCCAAAGACTTTCCTTATCACAACAGAGTCTCCATAGCCATTTTGCTAACAAAAGCTTGTTCATTCTAAAGACTGAATTGGTCCTTAATCCACCATTTTCTTTTGGAAGACAAATAGTACTCCAATTAACCTTAGAAATTTTCTTCATATTAAAATTGTGTCCAAGTCGTATGAAATCTCTTATACTCCTGTCTATCTTCTTCAAAACACCTTTGGGAATTGTTAAATGTGACAACAAATAAACATGCAGATTATTAAGAATGGAAATGGCCAGCTGCAATCTACCACCATAAGACAAATATTTGTTGCTCCAATTAGAAATTCTTCTACAAACCTTGTCAATGACTGGTTTGCATTCGGCTTCTTTCAGCTTCTTAGTAGAGATAGGGACACCCAAATAGTTAAAGAGGTAATTAATGAATTACTAGACCTGCCCTCATGAGCATCTTAGATGAGGCTTCACTACTTTGTGTAGATAGGTACGCTGAGCTCTTTTGTGGATCAAATGTTAGCCTAGATACTTCTTGGAATCTCTGTAAGGAAGTTAAGAGTACTCCAATTGAAGTTGTATCATTAGCATATAGCTTGAGAAAATCATCTGCAAAAGAAAGTTGAGTGATATGCAATTCACTACATCGATGATGATATCTAAAGTTTTTAGTTTCCACACTGCATAGCTGAGTCATTCTTTGAAGCACTTCCATAACAATTACAAAGAGATAAGTAGATAGTGGATCTCCCTGCTGAATTCCTCCAACTTTATAATGCATCCTCAAACATTTCCCTGGTTTTCTTCAGATGGGTACTAAGCTATAAAATGGATTCAATCCCTCAAAGGACAAGGAAGACGATCTACGAATAGGAGTAAGCACCTAAGGGGAAGAGAAGGCACGAGTTCATAGATGATTCTGCAATACGCGCATAAAGTAGTAAATTTATGTCATTCTAAGAAGATGGCCATCAGTTAGTACAAGTTCTTGAGATTGCTCTGCAAAAAATTAATGTTTTAAAAATCAAATTAAATATCAAATTGTTGACCGAAAAGTTTAAAGATTTAAAGATTTAATCATTATTCTACTATTATAAAATTGACATATTATAAACTAGAAATAAAAATTATAAAAATAAATAAAAATAAAATATTTTATTGAAGTTAAAATAAAACAAGTCTATCAATATTTAATCAACTAATAACAATTTTAATAATTCTAATTAATTTAATTTAACCTAAAAATTTTAAAATAATAGTAACAACTAATACTATGTTTTTGAAAAAGATTATATTTCACCATTTTAAAAGATTTTAAAATTCTCCGACGCTATTTAAAGAATTATAAATCATGCTTTCATCTAAAATTTTCACATCAACTTCTTTTACTATTTTAAATAAATCATAAATTACTAATATATGATATTTTTCTATTATAATATTGTATACTTGAATTTAAAAAAAAAAGTATATTTGTAACTTTTAAATATGTTTCAAATAAGATTGTAACTAACTATTAGTGCGTTCTTACTTTATTCATCATAACAAATGCATTTTTTTTTTCAAAAATTGTCTCTTCAAGTTCATTATAATCAATATTATTTCATTTGTTGCATTTGATTGCTCTTTATTAGAAAAAGAAAACATGCACCTTACTATATAAGCAATAAGAATTGGGAAAGTAAGCTATTAAATAGATCTTTTAAGTAAGATGCATATCTTATCATTGGTTAAAAATATATATTTAAGGCATGTACAATTTCTCCTACCTTTAAAAATTCACAATTGTCTTACTAATTACATACCATCATATATATAACTTGAAGATGGCTTTTCATCTAAATTAACACTCCTCAACAACCTTATAAATAGAGCCACAAATTTTTTAATAACCAAGCAAACACTCCAAAATTTATTATATAATAATAGTATAAATTTCTTTTCTTTTGCATCGTTTAATAATTTATGACTTGAAAGGTGTTTACTTGTAATTAAAATTTCAAGAACTTATTTATGATTATAAACACTTTTCAAAGTTATATATGTAATTGCAAACCCAGTAATAGTAAGACGCATAATCTCAATCTATTCTTCTTACTTTCTTAACCAAGACAAAAATATAAGCAGATTATATATAAAAATTATGATCTTAAATTCACGTGAAGTGGGATTAAAAATATGGTTTATACAATTAATATCTTTTAAAATGATATTTATATATTGAGCAGCACATAAAGATCAATAAGTATGCTCATATTTTAATTGTAGCTAATATTTTGTTGAATTAATCTCATTATCTGTAATGAAATAAACAAGGTTTTTTTTTTTGTCTAACCCATTCAAAAATTTTATAAAATAATTAAAATAAAGTATGATCACTTTTTATCATATAAGAAGCAATATTAACATATTTGACAAAAGTTGTTACAATACTGTAATAAGCTAAGAAATTAATCAAGGTTCTTTTCATTAATTAGTCTACCCTTCTATCATAATAATGCATCAAAATTTTCCCCAATTAGACTTATATATACCTACAATTAACTGACATTCCTTTTCTAAATCTTAAAGTATAGGCACACAAATTTCTTAATAAAGAGGTGCCTTAAATCCTAGATCCTCGTCGATATAGTATCTATTGCTTCTTTAAAATAAGGTGAACTAAAGTACTTAAAGAAATACATGACTTATAGAATTACTAGTCCAAGCTCTTTACATTGCAAAACGTCATCATTATTAATCAAAGCACTTTTTAAACTTAGTTTAGAATAAATAACAGTTCTTAATAGAAAATAAGATTCTATATCAATAATAACTTTTCTTTTTTTCTTTATTTAATACTTATTATGCTTCATCATCTCTAAAAGATACACTATGAGGCTATTTATTTTCCTTTTGCCTTTTTGCTTATTGATCTAAATAATTTTCAATCTTATCATGATAATTAAATTAGTATTTTTGGTAAGAAACGGTATGATCCTTAACACCAATAATATGTTCTTTCATGTTATAAATTCCTCTCCCATTAAACATTCTATCACAAAACATATATTTATATTGAATATTTTTATTAGATGTTTGAGAAGAAAAATAACTCCATGCTAGATCAAACTTACCACATGTAAAGGATATTAAGCTCACCGAACCTTTTTTTTACCATTATTTAATGTTCTCAATTATAATTTCAACATAAAAATTATCGTAAATGTTAACTTGTTTATTTAACCTTCTTTCCATAGTCTTAATAAATGAAGGTATAGACTAACATATCTTCTCAAAATTCATATATCTAGATTCGTTCTCAAATTTTATTTCATTAGTTGTATATGCTAAAAGTTCTCGTTCTTGTTTACAATGGATTTAAGGTATAGATGATGGTTGATTTGAAAGGATTATGATATCAGGTTTAAGCTTGAATTGAATCATATATTTACTAAGGGTTTATCCATTGGATAAGACAATTTTTTATGTGGCTAATTAAAAAAAGCTTAATTGAGCATCTTAAAACCAATACATGCATACCTTTATCATACTCTAAAGACATTAGCCCTTTGCTTGTTTTAAATGGTTGTCTATGTCTCATTAGAGTGCCACAATTGCACTTTTAGGAGGAAACATAATGTTGAACCAAGGAAAGTTTTAATTTATGTTTTGATGATAATAAAATATAAGTATCACTAATGAGTTTATTATTTTATTAAGAAGTAATATATAAATAAGATGTAGCCATAACTCAAGAAGATATCTCGTAGGGATGATAAAGAAAAGTGGAAATTTGCAACCTTTGAAATGAAAATCAAATCAAGAACAAAATAAGATCAAGGCATATCAAGGTCATTATATATTTTGTAATATTAATTATAGTCTCATTTTGTTTATTTGGTAATCTTAAAGGTACACCATATATGAATATCTCATGTTACTTCATTACATGAGTCTTCTCATTCATCAAAAGGTATTGAAGGTTATGTTTCTATAAAGAAAGTCTTTTGATCTTTTAAACACTCTTTGGGGACATTTTGAAAGTTGTTTTAATCATAATTACTTTAAACAAATCAAGTTTAAGCATTTGAAGTTCAAATTATAATTTTAAGCGATTGGTTGTCTAATATAGGTTACTGGTCAACTAATGTAAGTTAAATATATAACTGAGGTGTTTGTTGACACATTGATTGACCAATATGGTGATATGGTTGACCAATATTCCTCTAAGAGACACATTGGTCAACCAATATATCAGAGTGTTCAACTAATGTACAACAACTAGTTGATTTTATGCATTAATGCACGTTAGTCGACTAGTATGACGTAATAGTCAACCAATATATTAAAACTAGTCATCATAATGGCTAGTTTTTGGCTCCAACGACTAGTAGGATTTTTAAATCCTATAAATACATTTTTTTTATTTGTTCTAACTTCAAAAAAGCTTATGGGTGTCTTATACACATATTTCTAATTTTTTATCAAATATTTGAGTATTCATTGTATTTGAGTAAGCTAGCCTCTTTGATTTTATCAAAGTGATAAAGTGAGATATTTTAACTTGTAAACTTCTAATAGGGCTTTGTAATAATTACATCTATAATAAATCTAAGATGAGAAATTTTCTTGTTGGTCAAAAGTGTAGACCTACGGAAAATAATTTCAATGGCCCTTTTATACCTACGAAAATCGTAAAGAATAAAAAGGTTGCCAAAATAAAGTAAAAATGAGAATCTCAAGATAAGATATTAATTTCTTTGAATAGTTAGGCCATACACATCTTATTTTATGCATTAGGAAGAAACAAATTCAATAGAGTATCTATGTATGAAATGAATTATAAAAGTTGGCGCATATTAGAAATTACATATAAAGGCACAACAGAGCAAAGTGATCATTAACTCACCAATATGAATTATTTCAAATCAAGCAAGGCACTTTTTTTCTTAGTTGTAATCACAAAGCATATAAATTGTTTAATATGAAGATTCCTGTTATTAAAGAGTTCATACATGTTAGTTTTAATATATCCACCTTGTCTCTAAAAACGTCTTGAAGATGTTGTTATAGGGTGTGGAGAAATTGGCCCTTAGAGAGAAAAAGAATAATCATCAAGACTTTTTAAAAGAGCCAATTATTGAACTAAATGAGAAAGATGAAAAGGATGAGATGCTTCCAATCTCCGAATTATATCATAGGTAACGTTTAAAAAGGGGTATTCATTAGTTCATGTTTTAGAAATTTATCACATCTTGCATTTATTTATCAAATTGAATCTAAATCCTTATGATGAATATTGAGTTTGTACTTTCGACACGAGATTAAAATTTCTTTAAAGATTATAGTATGGACCTTAGTACTTAAACAAGAAATTATGTGCAAAATAGAGATATTGAATTGACATTTATTAAACGCTATAGCAATTGGATGATAGTTTGGCCAAACTAATGAATAAGGGTATATTTTGTACAATTAAAAGAGAGTTAAGCATGATTAATGAAGATTATATATGATTAACGTCTCTTTTCATACTTAACTACCTTGAATGGTTTTTATTTGAACTTATAAGTTTAATTATTTTAGCTTGAGTTTTAAGTTTGTTCATAAGTCTTCAGGTCTTATTGGTTGACCAATATCTTAGTATGGTCAACTAGCATCTCAAATTCACCAAATTCCCACTTTTAGTGAGTTTGTTCATTATTTGGTTGAAGTTTAGGTTAATCACTCACTCATATTAGTTGATCAATATTACTCAATGGTTTACCAAAATTAAGTAATAGTCAACTAATGCCTCTTTCAAGGAAACAACATATGTTACAATGAGTATGGTTGATAAGTATGGTTCGACTATACTAAGTAAATTGTCGACCAATGACCAAAAGTGGTCGACTAGTACAAATGTTATAAAGATCTTCTATTTTATTTTTCCTCCATATATCATGATTTCTTTGCTTACCAAGAATATTTAAGGAGATGTGCCTTGGTGTATATTACTTGCTGATGACATTATCTTAATGGATGAGATAAGAGAGGGGGTCAATGTTAAACTACAATGTTGGAGTGAAATGTTAGAGTTAAAGGGTTTCCAAATGAGCAAAACTAATATTGAGTACTTATAATGCAAATTTTTGGGCCATCAAGTGGCTATCGATGTGGAGGTAAAGATTGGATCAGAAATTATATCGCAAGGAGTGTTTTAAGTACCTAGGGTATATCATCCAAAGCATTAAAGAGATTGATGAAGATATAACTCATCGTATCAGATTAGGGTGGCTTAAATGGAGAAGTGCATCAGGAGTTTTATGTGACAAAAAGATACCACATTCAAGCTTAAAGGCAAATTCTATCACTTAGCAATTAGGCCAACCATGCTATACAGGAATGAGTGTTGGACCATCAAACAAATATACAATAATAAGCCTTTGATGACAGAGATGAGGATGCTCCGGTGGATATGCAACCTTACCAGAAGAGATAAGGTCAGGAATCTAATGGTTAAAGACAAATTAAAGGGGGCTTAATGACAAATTGAGACAGACAAGGCTTAGGTGGTTCAGACACATTAAAAAGAGACACCCTAACGTTGAGAAGATGCGAGAAAATAATACTTAGAGATTATAAGAGGAAAAAAGGAAGTCTAAAATGAACTAGGGGGAAGTGATCAAGAATGATGTATTAGGTTGGATCTTACCGAGGACTTGGCCCGTAATAGAAAATTTTGGTGAACTAGGATACCCGTAAATGATCTCTCATAAAGAGGGCATTCACGTTCTTATAGGTTATATTAAAACATGTCCTTTGCATTTACTACGTAGTACTTATCTCCTAGTTAGTTTCCTACTTAGCATAATTAAGGTAGTGACAGGCTTAGTTGGAGTTACTTTTGTCCAGGTCTTTTCCATTATGTATTTCTATCTTATCATTTATTGTTATTCATTGACATATTTTATACGTACATTATTTTGTATTGCCTTACCTTTTTTGTTGCTCTTTATTATTATTATTATTATTATTATTATTATTATTATTATTATTATTATTATTATTATTATTATTATTATTAT
>JAOSBP010000206.1:32948331-32966184 GCA_027563825.1 Erythroxylum mucronatum
TTGTATTAATGATTAATATATTAAATAATTAAATAATATATTTAGTTGATAATAAATTATAAAAAACAGATTAAAAATAAAAATCACTTTTTGTAGTTATTTAAATAAGTGAACATATGTGGACCATTTTGGAAATAAAAGGACTCCGATAAAAAAGTGGCTTTGTTTTTGGATGCTTGCTTAAAAGCTGAAGGAAGAGCAAAGAAGAGCAGCAACGTTGAATTGAAATCACGTGAATTAGTGGCTGAATTGAATTAATAAAGAGAATGAGTTTCAATTCCTCCTATGAATTCAATTCATGTATATTTTTTTGTTTCAAACAGGTGAATTGAATTCAATTACAACAGTGAATTCAATTCATTTGCTTCCAAATAGGCTGTAAATATAACTATTGTCTCAATGGTCGTGAAGTCTTTATTACTATATATATTTAACATAGGTCATTATATTCAGAATACGAACGTAGAGTTTAGTGTAGTTTTGCACTTTTACATTCAAATCAAATTTAGTGCTAGTTAGTTTTTATTAACGTAATCACATTTCAATTCAATGCATACTCTTGCAAGATGAGAAAATGTGGAAGGGAACTAAATTCTTGACAACTTTTAACTTCATAATGTCTTTAGTACAAAAACAAATAAATGCAGGCGTGAAGATTGAAATCATATACTTATGGGTTTGTTTACTATGATGAATACAGATGATTGCAATACCAAGGGTTTGTTTACTATGATGAATACAGATGATTGCAATACCAACATTGTAATTAGACTTTGCTTAATGAAGTCGGGAATTTGGTGAAAACAATGATAGTTAGAGATGATAGCATTAGCAATAATGCTAACGACGAATAGACCAACGCCATAATTGTAATTAATAAAGGCTTAATCCAAATGTTTACTTTACACACAAATAGTCTCTGTTTTAAAAACCGGATTCGGTTCACTCTTCTAAGCCGGTTCTCAATTGAACCAGTGAGAACCGGTTGAACTAGTCCTGTTCAACCGGTCCGATCACTGGTTCAATAAATTTTTTATTTTTTGATATTTTTAATATTTTTAATATTATATATAATTAAATATAATTATTGTATAATTATGACGTCACACCAGTTCGACCGGTGGTAAAATCGGTCGAACCGGTCAAACCAGTGATCCACTGGTCGAATCGGTCAAACCAGTGATCAGTAAGACCTTCAATTTGATGTTCGGTCTAAATTTCAAAACACTGCAAATAATCTACATAACATATTATTGACACGGCTAGTGCCGGCGTCCAGTACATATATCATATTACATGATCTGTTTCTTGTGCGCAGAAGTTAAGTTCCGATTTTTGTTATTAATCGAATGTTAATGTGAAACCATTTACAATAAACAGTTGCATTCATCATCATTGTCGACAAATTTTCTTTTCTGGTGCAGAAGGGTTTTACGTGATTTAACCATTTTTAATTTTTATAAATACTCGCATTCGAATAATAAATTAATGATAATTAGTATAACAGATAGGAATACTTGTCCCACGATCCACTGAAGATTCGGATGGCTAATTTAAATGTTTACAACCAAGAACGTGGCACCCAGTTATCGCCATATATCACACACTGCGTAAGTGGCTAAAACTTACAATTAAACAAACGAAGAACGTCATCAATCACAGTATTTAAATAGACGGGCGGAGATAAAAGTACTGTTTGATTCCCGTGTCATAGACGTGTACTTTACACGTACACTCACATTCCAGGTTATGACGATCTGTCCACGTAAGCTAGTTTTCCGTTGATGTGGGACAATCTTGTCATTTCGCATGCCCTACGCACCGTCTACGCACGCTTCTGAACACGCGACCGTGGCAGTAACTGAGGGTACATGAAGGATGATGGATAGGTCAACTACCTTACGGTCTTACCTGCTCCCCTTAGTTTATAAATCTCCTTCATTTATTAATTATTATAAATGAACATACGCTGCTATGCATGCAGGGTACACCGTAATTTCCGTGCAGTCCACGTCAAATGGACACCAGAGCTTCGCCTATGTTATCATTTGTCCCGTTTTGGGTATATATATGAATTTGTTGAGTGGATGGTCAAAGAAGGTGATGAACAAGTTATCCAAAGTTGAAGTAATTGGTGAATATGGTTTTATTTATTTTGGGAGCTTGTTTTAATTGGCAGATATTTACGTAAACACGTATATCGTACTTAATTATGTTAGACCAATGGTGGTTGACAAATAAAATCTCTTTATGTTTTGATAATAATAAAATGTAAAGAATTAGTTAAGAAATTATTTTAAGTATTTTGGACTGATATTCAATTAAAGGATTAATGCAAATCAAGATAAAACATCGTGAAATCAAGATGGAAATTATCTTCAACGTGCTAGAGATATTCAAACAACTATCTCAACAAATCAGAAGATTGAAGATTTTGTTAAATCTATCCGTTGGAGCCAACACTAGTCGAGTATTATGTCACAAGTTGACTAATAATTATCATTATGTTAAGTGGGGGTTTAGACAAGTTGACCAGAATGGTGTAAGTCGACTATAAACAACAGACCTGTAAGTTGGATAATTGGATTAGTCAATTAGCAGTATATTAGTCGACTATTCGAAGAGCGAAACTGAAAATCTTATAAAAAACGTTGGTGTTAGTCGACTGATGCTTTGGAGACAAGTTGATTATAAGGTACTAGTCGACTATTACAACTCGACTCGTCGACTATCAGTGCAGCTGAACATAATCTGACAAAGTTAATTGATATCAAACGATACAAAAATAATTTTACAACGTCTATGAGCAATCAACAACGGCTAGAAGAAGATTTACAACGATTATATTCACTGAAAGCCTACAAATAACTGGTGGAACATCAAGGGATCGAAAAGTGTAGTCAATAGCAAAGCATACTGATCATTGTTCATAATTTGCTCTCAATTGTTCTTAGCTTATTCTTAATTCTATCCGGCTGTACTGAACATATATCATTTTCACTTTTCTATCATTGTTATTGTGAGTTGAGTGATTGGTGAAAAATCACTGGTGTGGTAGGATTTATGTCGGAAAACAAATCGATTGTGAGGTGTAGTTTGAGCCGGAAATCAAGTGGTGTTGTAAAAGTTCATACTGAACTAAAAAATGTGTAGTAAAGTGATTCGCCAAATCCTAAGTGGGAGCTTAGGTAGAGGACGTAGGTCTTAGCACCGAATCTCTATAAAAACAATATTTGCCTTTCTTCCGTACTTTCATCATTTAATTTATTTGATTGTTTGTGTGTATTAACTCTTTGTTTTTGTAGAACTGTGTGAAAAAGTTTCAACGATCTATTCAACTCTTTCTAGATCGCTTTCAAATTATTATTGAATAAGTCACAATTTTGATTAATTTCATTTTACCTACACTTCCTTGAATGGACCACATGATAAATTTGGACGTTGTAATCTAACAATTATGCTGGAAAATGACCCGCTAGCCTACAAAGCTGCAATGTCACATATATATTGCTTAGCTGATGAGCAAGTTTGGATTAAGCCAACATATAAAAGGTAGTATGTTTAATATAATAAGTGGGACCAAAGTTCTCACATATATATATTTGGCACTGGTAAGAGGCCTGAATGTTCTGTTTTCCTATCAAGCAATATACTTCGTTTTATGCATCTTTTACTATTTCCTTAAACCGGACAATGAGTAAATTTAATATGGGTTTTGGGTATATTATGTTATCATTTGGCTCCTGAAACTTGGAAACATCAACGTAGTGTTGGTAAATTGCTTTATCCGACGAAAATTACTGACCAAGCAATATGGACCGGAGAGAGAGCCCCCTTTGTCGGCATTTACTGACACCATGATTCTTATCCAATTCCACCCACGAAGACCAACAAAACTTCAAAGAGAAAAAGGTCAGGTGTAAATGTGGTCCATATAGTAAGATAACCCCAAAGATGGCTCAATTTTAACCAACCAACCAACACTAGTAGAAACCAAATTAGAAGAAGCACCAAACAATCGAAGAAAACCGATTCACCTTTTGATATGCGAAACTTGTGGTTTTTCATAATTTTTATTCTTTAATAACTCACAATTAGATTATCCAAAAACAATAAAACCTTGCAAGCGTCACTTTTTAAACGAGAAATCGAATTCACAGACTCAGAGACGCACTCTTTAGATCCACTCTTAAGCCGGTTGAGCTGCCCCTATGGGGGCATAGGTAACTGTTGGTTTTGTGAAAGAGTACAAGTAAAGCATACAAGTACTGTGGCCTTTGAGCTTCTCACTCACTCCGTTCTTATTGGGGCATGATTGCCACACTCAACCTTTTGTATACAGTCCCATTGCTGAAGGGAAGTTGTGAAATCCTATTGCACTGGCCCTGACTCTAACGAGAAGCTAATTAGCTGTCATCTCCACTCTAGTGATCCTCCATACGTGGCTCGCGTGCAAGCAACCAAGACACGTGCATGCTGACATGCGGGGTTGGTTCAAAACTTTAGCTCTAGATTTGATCCCATCCCACCACGGATTTGGCTGTATCGGTATGCTGACTCATAAAATCAGATTTGGGAGATTTAGTTTGAGTTTGAATGAGCGAAAGTGAATGGGTAAACAGAAGTCCAGTATGAGGGATGCACATAAGGTGCCCTCGTGAAAGCTTGATGCTCCATCTCATGACCCACTTAATACACCTCCAACTGTCGCTGTTCCTTTTCCATGTTGAATTCCATTTAGCACGAAATGCAAGCAAAACCTGGTGAAAGTAACAGTTTTGACTTTTGAGTCGGGTTGTATTGTTTACCTTTCGTCTCCTATTTTCTGCTAATATTCTGTTCAATGGGCTTGCGATCTAAGGATATAAAGCCCAACAGACTCTCACCATCCCGTCATGACCCAAGCCGATTCTCAGTTCTTCAAGTGTCTACCTTATAAGACATGTTCGCTTGATATTTGATAAGCTAGTTTGTTTCTTCGTTGGATTGGCGAACAAGGGACGTGTCGCCCTATCCATGGAGACATCTACATGGACCACTGTATCCTCATCGGTTCAACTCTGCAATTTTCACTTCCCAAGCTCTTCTCGAAAACATAGTACCTCTCTCTCTAGTCTTCCCTTCTTTAAACATTTTCTGTTGATAACGGACTAACCTTTCTTACTCGACCACAACCTTTCAGGGAGTTGTGGTTTAAGGAGGCTAGTTCCCAGAAATGGGCAATTGACGGCAGTGAACAAACCAAGACCGAAGCTAGCACTAACAATGGCACTTACAAAAAGTAGAGATAGTAAAGTAACTGAACTTCAAGCTGGTGAGAGGCTGTTCCTAGGAATGGACTTTGGAACCTCCGGAGCTAGATATGCTCTTATTGACAAAGATGGCATAATCCACTCAGAAGGAAAGAGAGAATACCCCCGCTATATGGTAATGTTCTGATTGTCTCACTATTAATCTGTGATTGCTTTTCTCATGTCTCTTAGATAAAGCGTAAGGGGATTGACTTGTTTTTGTCAAACATATATATGAAGACAGCTTTCTTCCTATTTAAATGAACGAGGTTAAGAAATGAGATTGAAGTTGAAGTTGATGATACAAACTCCATAAAACTGTTTATTTCAACGAATAAATTGTTTAAGTGTCCAGTCCCATTTTGTTACTTTCGATGATAGTTGACGCCTTTATGATTAGTACGAATGATGAATGAGTGGATGACGTTCTTTTCGGAGGAGATACGGCCGTGTAAGATGCTACACGCTCTTGTCCTTAATTTACACAGCCGTGTGGATCAACTGTGTAATTTTTTAGAACTGTGTGAAGAAACATGTGAAGAGCAAAGACATACACGGTCGTATACAAGCTCGTGTACATGACATACACGACCACGTGTGACGACCGTGTAGCTTTATGTGATCGTGTACATCTACAATTTAAGTGTCATTAGAAGAGACACGGTCATTTACACGACCACACTTTCGTATGCATGACATATATGGTTGTGTGTGACGACCATGTAACTCAACGCGATCGTGTACATTCGCAATTTAAGTGACGTGTATGTGATCATATATGGTACAAAAAACCTAATTCGAGATATGAAGTGTGTGATCAAACATATATTGATAGTGATCAGATATATCTTAGTAATGATAAGCTAGATGAACCACATCTTGATAGCGTTGAAGATGAAGTTGTTGAGGATAATAAGCGAGAAGAACAATCGAATCTAAAAACTAATGAAATACAATTTCGAAAGTCAACAAGGGAGAAAAGACCTTTTACTAGATATCCAAGTGCAAAATACTTATTAGTGACTGCCGAGGGGTAGCCTGAGAATATGCAAGAGGTTATGTTTTGTGAAGACAAAGATATCTAACTCGCAACTATAAAGAAAGATAAATTTTTTGAAGAAAAATGATATATATGAGCTTGTGAAGCTTCCAAATGACAAAAAGATATTGAAGAATAAATATGTGTTCAAGAAAAGACAGACAGTGATAGGCTAGTGAAGCACAAGAAAAGGCTAGTGATGAAAGAGTTCAATCAAAAGAAGGGTATAGATTTTGATGAAATCTTTTCACTAGTGGTCAAGATGGGCTCAATTCGAACAATTTTGAATTTGACTATCTGTTTAGATTTTGAACTTGAACAATTGGATATTAAAACAGTCTTCTTGCTTGGAGATTTAGAAGAAGGGATATACATGGAGCAGTTAGAAGGTTTTAAAGGTAAAGGTAAGGAGAATTTGGTATGCAAGTTGAAGAAAAACTTATGGTATCAGAAGTTCAATTCTTTTATGACAGATTATAGTTACAATCGAAATTATGCTGATGCGTGTGTATTTCAAGAAGTTCACATATGAGAACTTAATCATTCTTGTTCTATATGTTGATGATATGTTGATTGTGGGTCAAGACGTTGATAGAATCTAAAAATTGAAGGAAAATTTGTCTAAGTCGTTTGATATGAAGATAACCTGAGAATGAAAGAGTAGGAAATTTTGGTTGTCACATAAAAGGTATATTGAACGAATGCTAAAAAAATATAATATAAAGTATGCCAAACCAATTAGCATGCCTCTGACACGTCACTTCAAGTTGAGCAAGTGTGTATGTCCTCAACAGAAAAGGAGAAAGGTGATATGTCTTATGTTTCATACTCATCTGTAGTAAGGTCTCTGATATATGCTATAATGTGTACAAGGCTAGACATTGCACAAGCTGTTGGGTTAGTGAGCAGACTCTTGTCTAATCCAATAAAAGTTCATTGAGAAGCAATGAAATAGATTTTGAGATACTTGAGAGATACTTCAAAATGGAGTTTGTATTTTAGTAACGGGGAGTCAATTTTGGAAGGTTATACGAATGATCTTAACGGAAGAAAATCTACTTCAGATTTTCTGTTCAAGTTTGCAGGGGGAGACATTTCATAACAATCAAAGCTACAATAGTGTGTAGCTTTATCTACAACTGAAGCAGAGTATGTAGCTGCAATGGAAGCTAGTAAGAAGATGCTTTGGTTAAAAAGATTCCTTTAAGAGTTGGATGTGAAGCAAGAAGACTATGTATTGTTTTCTAATAGTTAAATTGTTATTGACTTAAAAAAAAAAAACTATATATCATTCCCACACAATGCATATAGATGTTAGATATCATTGGTTGAGGTATGTGATTGAGGAGCAACAATTGATGTTGAAGAAGATTCCTATGGACTTGAATGGTTCTGATATGTTGATTAAAGTGGTTCTTGGAAGTAAGTGTAAGCTTTGTAGTAAGTTTGCGGAGACGTCTCTTAAGTAACTGTTGAAGCATAACATGTTTTTCATATAATTTGGGTAGGAGGGAGAGATTGTTGAGTGTCCAACTTTATTTTGTGATTTTCGGTGATCGTTGACGCTTTTATGCTTGTAGGAATGATGAACGAGTGGATAAAGCTCTCTTGGGGGAGATGTGACCGTGTAGGGTATTACACGTTCGTGTCCTTAACTTACACGACCATGTGGGTCAACTGTGTAAGTCTTTGGAATCGTGTGAAGGAACGTGTGAAGAGTGAAGACATCCATGATCGTAGACACGCCCATGTGCATGACATACACAGCCATGTGTAAGGATCATATAGCTTTCTGTGACCATGTACATTCATGATTTAAGTGACACTGGAAGAGACACGGTTACTTACACGACTGTATATGTGATCCTGTATAATGTAAAAAACCTAATTTGGGATATAAAAGAGGAGAAAACATAGGTTTATTCATTGAGAGGCATAAAAGCACCAAAAAGGGAAAGAAAACGGAGAGTGAGAGCAAGTAGTTTCTGATTCTCATTTTTGTTTGATTGATTTTGGGATTGTTGAGAGTTTGTTGATTTACATATCAAATTTGGTTTCAATCCTAAAACTTTGTGACACAATTTTTTGTTGTGGGATGAGAGATAAAACTTTGTAAATTCTTATTTGTGATTAGTAGATTTGTTTATCAGTTTGACCCATAATTTTTTTTCTTTACTCCGATTTCACATAAATTCCTGTGTTTGCTTCTTTATTGAGTTTCTATTCTCATACTGATATTATCTGATTAAACTTGATTAGAGTGTTTTGTTGTTGTTATTTGGTTGACTCTTTAGAGAGTTGTGTTCTTATTCTTATTTTATTGCCTCTCCCCACATAAACGAAGAATCTTGTTTATGTTGTCTAGAAAGAATGGAGAAACAATTGATTGGGTGAGATCTTGGAGAAAAACCCTTTTCTTATTGCTGGAAGATGTTCCGGTTCATCTTCGCCCTCTTGTGGCTTCGATTTCTATTGATGGTACATCTGCAACTACCCTTATCGTCAACAGGTTGATGTCTAGGAAACATTGAAGTTATTATCATTTCTTTGTCCAAATTAAGTTCACTTGAAATCAGACATCTAAACTTCTAGCTACAGTAATACAGGAGAGCCATTGTGGAGACCGTTCCTTTACAATGAGAGTTGTCCTGACGCATTGCCAATCGTGAAATCGATTGCTCCAGAAAACCATACAGTTTGCTCTGGATCGTCTACGCTCTGCAAGCTTGTTTCCTGGTGGAACATTGAGAATTCAAGCAAAGATTCAGCATTATTGTTACACCAAGCTGATTGGCTGTTGTGGCTTCTTCATGGAAATCTTGGAGTTTCGGATTATAATAATGCTCTGAAGGTATTAAATTAGTAAATCTTCATTTTTCTCCTACCCTGTTATGTGAAATTGTGATCGTTTCCAGGTTGGATATGATCCTGAACTGGAGTCTTATCCACCGTGGCTCCTTTCTCATCCATATTCACAACTTCTGCCATCTGTAGTAGCTCCTGGAACTTCAGTTGGATATGTAAAGGAAGACATTAGAAACCAACTTGGTATTTTCATGTCCTATTAAGTAGCTTTGATTAAATTGGTGCTACTTCCGAGTATATTAGAATCGCATGAAATGTTCTCTTTAAAACAATAAGGCAATAGTGAGGTTTTGCTTGTCTCGCGAATTGCAGCCATTGCACTATGAAGATTTTCTATAACCAAATCATTGACTTCAGTACTGAAATTGAAATCTTTCAATACATCTTGGCAGGTTTTTCTAAAGATTGTGCTGTTTGCACAGGAACAACTGATAGCATAGCTGCCTTTATTGCAGCTCGAGCAACAGAACCTGGAAAAGCTGTGAGAATATTTTTGAATATGAGCTTTCTACATATATTCTTCTAGGAGTATCGTAGATGTTTTATCACTTAGATTACTCTATATCAAACTCTTAGTCTTGATCGATTCACTTATCTTATTGTGTGATTATAGAGGCCTTCAACACAAAATAGTATTTAAACAGAGATGATCTTGTTTGACTGGAAATTCTTTTTCCTTTATCTAAATCCTAATGTTTTTCATGTTTGCAATTCTAATTCATACTTTGGCCTGTCACAAGCATAGAGCTGTAAGTTCCAGTATATTTCAGCTTTTAGGTGCTCGTCTTTTTGGTAAATATGTTGACAGAGGGTCTCCCTCTTAGGTCACGTCTTTGGGTTCAACACTTGCTATTAAGCTATTGAGCACTAGTAGGATTGAGGATGCACGATATGGAGTGTATAGTCATCGGCTTGATGATAAATGGCTGGTTGGAGGTGCTTCGAACACTGGTGGCGCGATTCTTAGACAGCTGTTTACAGATCAGCAACTGGATCAATTGAGTGAAAAGATAAATCCAATGGAACAGTCTCCTCTAGACTATTACCCTCTGAAATCAGTTGGCGAAAGATTTCCTGTAGCGGATCCAAACCTGGCCCCTAGGTACTTCTGTCTGACTCCATAGAAAAATTTCTGCCTCTTAACAACCACAGCAAAACAAATAGCAGCAGACATGTTAACATTCTACAGATTATATTAATCCAGGCACTATTCTTATGCAGGTTACATCCACGACCGGAATGTGATGCCGATTTCTTACATGGCATCTTAGAATCCATTGCCCGCATAGAGGTATTTCTCCTCCATGCTCCTTCCCACTAGATACGGAAAATGGTTGCTGTAAGGAGTTGAATGTTTGTTTTTCAGGCAAAGGCTTACAACTTACTGAAGCATCTAGGAGCAACCCAAGTAGAGGAAGTGTTTACCGCCGGAGGTGGTGCGAAAAATGAGAAATGGACAAAGATACGACAGAGGGTGCTTGGCTTGCCTGTTCGTCAGGCAACTCAAACTGAGGCTGCTTTTGGAGCTGCTTTACTTGCACTGAAAGGTGCCCAGCAAAGTATCAACTGAAAAAACTGTGGGGGAAAAGGAATCAAAATACAACAAAGAAGATCAGAAATTGCATTTACTTGAGGAAGGATCGAAAGTAACTTAGATTCACAATATTGTACAAATGCCATCTTCAAATCCATTTGATGGTGCACCGGCCGCAGTTGAGAGTAAAGTAATACCAGACAATGTTTTATGTATCGGTTTTAAGCTTGCAAATACATATATAGTCTTGAAATCCTCGTGTATATGTATGTGTGTGTATATATGTATATCCTTCAAAACTTGTGGTAACGTATTCCTATGTGGAATGAATGCTCATAATCTATTACTATATGGAACTTTAGATGGAGATATTAGAAATAGGCGGTGACGTATGGTCAGAAGATCGAGGACAAAGGTGGCGATGTGACAGAAAAAGTACAGATAATAGATAAGTGGGGAACAGAACATTCGGCCCTCAGTTAAGGGAAACAACCAGTTCCATATTTACTGTTTTAATCTTGTTGCAATTCATTTCATCCTATATAAATGTGAAGAGGAAATAGGATAGAACAAACAGTAAAAGTGGATGTCAAGTTAGCGATTCTTGCAGGAGAAGTTATTTTTTATAGGAAAAACGAATCCATTGCATTAAATGCTCACTGTCCACGCAATCATGATGAGAGTGATCTTCCCTTTCCCTAAGAAAGCCCTTTCTTGAGGTTGAGTTGACTGGCTTGGCAACAGGGCCACTTGATTTTTGGACACGAAGTCACGAACCAGTTTTAGCGTCATCACTGAGTACACACCTTCACTTCGTTCTCAGCGAGTATGTTATAAGGTTATATAAAGCATGACAACTCGTTAATTAACGCTGAAATATTAACGTTAAATTAGAGTTGAAAAAAAATAAAAAGATTATAATTACGAAATTGATAAATTTTTTTAATCAATCCTATAATTAATTATAAACTTTTTTTTGTCTGAGACTAAAGTATTCACTGCGGATCTAATGACTAATCCTCTCACTAATTTATAGGCACCTCACGAAATAATACAGCTAACCCAAAAATATAAAACTTTCTTCCTGCCCAACTCATTTCCTTGTGTTTTGGTGTCTACAACGTAACTTGTTTCGTATCTACCCATTTCTTGATTCAGACGCGAGAGAGAGAGAGAGAGAGAGCGAGCCTTGAAGGGCAAAGCGGTAAAATCGACTGTCATTGTCATCTTCTGTTTCTATAAAGATATTCATGTTCAGAGAAACTGCCACTCAGCAGCTCTTGATCTTTCTGTATTTCCCTTATTCTTCTGCTTCTCCACTCAGCCTCTTTCTGTATAGCAAGGCAAGCTTAGCTTCTCCGATCACTGGCTTTGTAGATATGGCTACAATAATAGTTCAAAGCCAAAGTAGCTTAAATCCTAGAGCACCTGAATTCTATCCCATTTACGATTACCACAACCGGTTCATCCTCACTTACCAAAATCTGACGACATTTGCCACTCTTCCTTCGACACAACAATATCCATCTTCTTATCACTACGAAACTTCAGTGCCATCCCTTTATGTTTGTTATCCAACCCCTCACAACCTCAATACTGCCCCCGACATATTTCCCAAACTCCATTGTTTCTCATCTCCAGAAGCAGTCGAGCTGAGCCCTTGCTTGGTACCATCTGAACAAGCTAGCATCGGGCATGACCACCAAGTGAGCCTTGCTGATTTAGGAAATGATGCCGTCAGTGCAAGAGTGAAAGGTGGAGTCTCTAAGCGCAGGTGCTCTGGAAATAGCTGCTGTTGGGGTTTGAATGGGAGAGAAGATAGTTACAGAAGACGTGAGCATCAGAATGTTAAGAAGGATCGTAAGGTAAAGATTAATGACGGTAAAGTTAGCGAGAAATCGAGAAGATGTAGGAGAAATGTACGCTCTTCTTCGGGTGGTTACAAGCGGTATCATCCTGTTGTGCCCGTGAGACCGGACGCAGATAATACGACAGTTATGATAAGAAACATACCTAATAAATATACGTATGACTCTCTCTCGTCTTTGTGTTTCTCCACTATTGTGGTCTTTTATTCTTGGGACCTTATGTTCATTAGAATGCTTTGGTAGAGTAGCGTTGGTAACATGTTTTTAAAGGTCCCTTTGATTGTGCCTGGCATTCATATTGGTTCTTAAGTTTCTGCAGTCGTGAATTGTTGATGGACTTCTTGGACAATTATTGCATGGTTGAGAACCAGAGCCAGAAAGCAGAACTCCAAAGTTCTGAGCTTGTCAATGAAACAACTGTCTCGGCCTTTGATTTCTTGTATCTGCCTATGGACTTCGCGTGAGTTTACATACTATAACAAGTGGATCATTGTTTTCTTCCTTGAGTTATTAATGACATTATACGCATGAAACCACTAATAAATAAATTCATTTAGAAAAGGAGCCAATAAAGGCTATGCATTTGTCAACTTCACTGACCCAAGAGCTGCATGGAACTTCCACCGTGCAACGGATAATCAACCCTGGGATCTTTTCCAATCGAGCAAGATACGTGAAATAGCCTGTGCTAGAATCCAGGTGTGTGTATAGTGATAATGATGCAATTCTTTCAAATCATTATGGCAGTAACTTCCATATCTCTCTGAGCTTTTCTGTTTTGCACTTGAATTTTGGATAGGGCAAGGAGCAACTGGTAAGCCACTTTCATAACTCAACTTTTGAGTGTGACTCTGATATGTACTTGCCAGTCTGCTTTAGCCCACCTCGTGATGGCTCCAGGGTAACGGTGAAGCAGACGACTGTAGGGAGGCGTAGATTGGCAAACCAAAACTAGTGTTTAAACAATGTGACTGTACAAAGTGATGACCGTTATTCTCCTTTGAACTGCTGGTCTGTTTTCACTTTTGTTTTTCGTCTCTGTAAGTCGTTTCCAGTTCAAACTTGTGTATTGATCGGATGGTGTACTAGGGTTTGTCACTTAGAACTGCAACTAGCAGTTGTATTGCCTGTTTACTACAGATGAATTTGATCCAGATTGTGCTGTGAGAGGAGTTGGTGGACCTTGGCACCCGCTACGATGATTAAGGACACAGAGCAGGTGATGGGATCCACCTTCTAGATGAAATCTATGGTTATGATTTGTTTCTCAGTTAGAACTTTTGAGTTACTACTGACATGGGAGATTGTACCCAACTCTCATAACTAGTCCTCCTATAAGTACTAGTGCCGGAGCACAATGGAATAGCAATGATTATCTGTATATGTACAGTGAATCTCAGAATCCATCTTCTGCTCCTCAATCTTTCTGACACTGAATGTTATTTGTCAAGTAGTTGTTATGAAATTGCTGTAGCTGTAACGTATTAGATATATTTCAAGAGAGTCTCTCTACTGTTTACTCCTGTAATGTTGCTTCAATTCAGGGATTGAAGCAGACGGAGCCTCTCCAAAGTCCAAACCGTTTTTTCTTTATTGTGGATAGTACGGTCAAAATCATCTCGTGCACTAAGTGCGTTCGGCATGCTCATGAAGGAGAGATGAGCAAAATCGGTTTTTACGATTTACATGAAGCATTGCTTTAGTACCGTTTGAATAAAGGAGAGATGAGCAAGATGCTACATGTTTTGTTAAATTGAGCTGCTCAGTTGTTAATAACAATGTGAGCAAAATCTTTAATGAGTGGATTTTACCAGTAAGAGATGGGCAGTTATTAGCAATGCTTGAAATAATTAGAAAAATAGTGATGAAGAGGCATGTAAATAGGAGAGGATTTGTACATGTTTAGAAGTTAGATGTTGCATTGAACATTATGAAGAAATTGAAGAAGAACAAAAAAGATTTAATGCAATGGAGAATAATCTAAAATAGGGATTGGGTATATGAAGTGTCAAAGAGTGATGACAAACATACTGTAAGAATTAGTAGACATCAATCATATAGTTGTGGAATAGGAGATCTATGTGGATACCCTTTCAAATATGCAATAAGTGCTATTCACCATTCCAAACAAAGGATCAGTATACTTGTAGATGGTTGCCACAAGAAGGCTCAATTTCTTAGTTTGTATGACCATGTATTGCAACCTATTAGGGTGAAAATTTCTATCCTAAGATTAATGAAGGGATTGATACACCCCACCACCTAAAAGAGTTGTACCAAGGAAACTACAAATAGCTAGAAGGAAATGAGCCTAAAAAGTTGACAAATCCAAACAAAGTATCTTGGAAGGAATAGGTACAAAAATATAGGAAATATGACAATTCTAGCTATAATGCAACAACAAAGGCTCAACATTACCTAATCAAGAATTTTCACAGGTATAAAACCTTCTTTGATTTTAAGCCTTACATTGCTTAGTGTATATTGCTTTATATATCAAAGTCACATTGTTATTTTCATTATATTTATTAGGTCATCATTAAGGTATCTTCACAAGCATATAACCATTTGATTTTTAATAAATTTATCTTAGTTGTGATAATTGAAGATTATGTTATATTTTATTAATATAGATTTCCACTGCAAACATAGTTGAAGATATTATTGTGCTGAGTCAATAAAGCGATATTGTGATTCCATCATGAGCATTCATTACATTATTAATAATTAGTTCAAATGAATACTGTAAATGATATGTGTGTTTCTAGGTTGGTAGCTTTTCATATAACAATAAAAGGAAGTATGGAGATGTTAATCCCCAAAAATTCGAGTTGTCATTTGAACTAAGGGATCTAAGGTTCAAAGGACAATCTAACATTACTTCTTAACAATTACAAACTAAAGCAAAGAGGAGAGCATCATTGACTTAACCGCTAGATGAATAACTTTATCAATTAAGCACAACTGATGGAAGCAATATATATGACATAAAATCAACCACATTAAAGATGGTGACTACAAGAGGAGAAAAGGAAGGCCTTACAAGAACTAAAGGGAAGTGATCAAGAAAGATATGTCAGAGTTGGCCTTTACTGAAGCAGTGGCTAGAAATAAAAAAGTTTGGCGTGATCGAATAAGGGTAATGAATACCCTTTAAAGTTCACCAACACAGTCAAGTAAGTTATTAGGAGATGTTTACTTTAACGTTCGCGCTACGTAGTTACCGCGTAGGAAGTCCAACCTAATGTCCTTTTTGCCTTTTTTAGTTGTAAGTCTTGGACAAGACTTTTGGGCCTACAACTTGGCTTTTCAGGACAGGTATGTGGGGAAAGATCCCACGAGGCCGTCTAAAACCGTAGGATTGTCATACCCTCAGGGTCTTTGAGCAAGACTCCGAGCTTAACTAGTGACAACAAGAGCCGGACTTTGCAGCTTCAGGTACTAGTAGACCTAGACACCATTAGGTATATCCTTTGGTTATATTTTATATTTTATTTATTTATATATTTATTGTAATTTTTATTTACATAATTATTTAACGTGTCAGTTTTACTTATTTACTCTTTAACTTGAATTACTCTTTTAATGTCACATCTGCATGTGGGTCTACTAGAAACAACCTCTATGGACGAATATTGTTGGTACTTTCTTTTAGGATAGATATGTTGTCTTTTTTTTTTTTGAAAAATTGGATAGATATGTTGTTGGCATGCATCTATGTTTGCCACTTTTGGATATGTTTGCCACCTTTGCGTATGGATTCCAAATTTATACCTAATATTAATTTGTTTTCCATTATTGATTAATGAATTCCAAATCTATTATTACTATTATGAATTGCTAACTATGAAAAGTGTTAATAGAAGTTCTAATGCACAATCATATCATTATATTTATTCATTAGAATTTAAGTTTGAAACAAAATATTACAATTCCATGTCATTTTCGCACAACATTTTTAAAAATAACTTTTTTTTGGAGAAAATTTTTAAAAATAACACTCACTGTAAACACAATAAACCATATTAAAATATTCAATAAATAAATTTTAACTCGTTTTCTTGTTTGTCAACAAAATAATGCCATACTTTTTGAGCTTTATTTGCTTCTTAATTTCTATAGTTGTTCTTATTTTAACTGTAGTTATTTGTACCTCCTTCAACATACATCCTTCTTTCTTTAAATATGAATCACTTCTACAGGAGCCAGAGTAGGTGTAAGAGATAGAAACAAGATATAAGAAAAAACATGTGAAAGAGAGAGAAGCCAAGAGGAAGCAAGTGCATGAGAGAGTAGCTAAAGCAGCTATGAATGAGAGGGGGAGTCTAGATCGTGTATGAAGTTCAAGAGATAAAAGCCTAGGAGAAGCAAATACGGGTGAAAAGCTTAAGGGAGCAATCGAATAACATGCTTTAATATAAAGATTTGGTCAAATCCTAAATGAATTAGTTTATGGTTTCTTCCAAAGAATTAAGGATTTAAATTATTTAGTTAACCCAATTAGGGATTAAGAGTAATTGTTATAATAAGATTTTTATTTTAAATTCTAAAAGTGGACTCTATTATGTTACGTAATGTACATGTAGCAGTGAAACCTGTTTGGGCTGTAAAATGTAATAGCTGACGTCGCACTTAACTAATGACGATGGTTATCTCCGATCAAATTTTTTGTCTACCTAGGGGATGTTTTCATTCAGTTTTCATTAAACTTCATCTTTGACCTTTTACTTGATTTGGTGATAAATTATTTTACTAATATTATTTAAAATAAAAATATAATATTAGTAATAACATAATGTTTTCCTCTCTAACTTGGTGCAATAAATATTTAATAACATGAGGTCTAGGGTTAATTATTAAAAAAAATTCAAACTTTACTCAAACACCCTTTTAGAAACTCTCTTCACGGTGAAGAACAAAGTTTCTCAAGAAATTTGAACATTAAGCATATGCTTTTCTATTAGAACATTAAAAAAATAAAGAAAATGATGATGGCTAAGATTATGCAACATAACTCTTTTTTAAATGCGGACCATGTTAGCAAAAACAGAATCATACTCCCATGTGAAGAAAGGACTAGGTTGACTACTTTTAATTATAGCATGTCCCATATGGGGGAAAGGATTGACTCCCTTTAATTATAGAATCAATCCTTTCCCCAATTCTCTCAATTCTCCCCAAGGTCTATAAGACCACCAGTGTAACAAGACAGAAATCAATGAAAACACATATTTATTACAATATCTTCGTGTATCA
>JAOSBP010000206.1:32979946-33015625 GCA_027563825.1 Erythroxylum mucronatum
ACCACAAATGTCTTCAACCAAGCTCACCACAAAAATCAAAAGAGAAAAGTTAACTTAACAGTGAAATGTTGAAGAATGATCATTTCTTTGTCAGCTACTTTTTGTTTAGTACACTATGTATCTATTTTGAGGCCTGCAAGTATTTTGTACTTAAATAGTAAATGATCTATCTTTTGTACTTGTCTAAATATGGCTCTCATATTTTGTGACTCATTTTGTTTATCATATTCCTATTTTATCATAATCTTATTTTATGCCATGCAATATGTTTATTTTTTACTTGTGTTTGCCTTTCAATTTTGAGTCCAAATCCGGATTTTTATTAGTTTTATCCTTCATAACAATAACGAATTGATAAAGTTATGACTAATAAAAAGCAAATTCTTTTCAAATTATACATTTATTAATCATAACTAATATTTTTATTAATATTGTAACAACCCGTGCAAAAGCACGGGTTTAGAACTAGTTGAGATTTAAATTTGAAGGATTTGACAGTTCTAGGTAAAAATTAGAAACAATGTGCCTATAGATAAAAGAGGACAGATGCCATAATCAATTATGCAAAACAAACGAAGTGGTCTTGACGCTAGAGAAAGCAATTAATGGTGAGGACTTGACAGGAGAGACTGGCCACTTGTACACACCATCCTTAGTTCAACCCTCCACAAGAGTTGTCCCCATGCGAAGATCCTTCACAAGAAAAGAAGTGGGTAAGAATTCAATTGAAGTGTTATATGGATTGGCAAAATTGAGAAATAGAAATAATATTCTTTTTCATGGTAGAAACTCAAAGAACATTATTCAAGGAAAAGGTATGTGTAGGAGTGTGTAGAGATTTTGAACCAGTATGGTTGATAGAGAGCCGCATACCATCACCAATAACAATATCATCGTAAACATCATAAGGTGTATGCATGGAAAGATTGCTCAGGTCAGTAGTTACATGATGCGAAGTGCCACTGTTAAGAAGCCAGCTAGAATTGTTAGGCGTCTTGGCGGTTGTAAGGTTGGCTCGTGGTTGCCATGATTTTGTACGGCAAGATTGCCATTATAGAGCTTGACGTAAAGTTGGAGGTGGTTGTAGGTGCGGATGCATCTGACGAAACACAGGGCACTATGTGACAGTGTGGCCTTGAGTACGACACCATTGACAACGACCTAGGAAGGGTTGAGGAGAGGGATGATTACTATGTTGTGGTGTTGATGGAGCTTGAGACAGGAATATTCATTGATGGGCGTTGACTTTGATGTCCATGATTTCCCCAAGTGAATCAAGAATGAGCCAGATTTGCAGTGGCAGGAAATGGAGAGGAATTGGAATGATGGATGTCCAACGAGAGCTCCTTGTTGGTTAACTTTTCATGGAGTTCATCAAATGAAATAGGTGTGTCGCGACCATTGATGACATCAATGATGGGCTTGTAATCTTCGTCAAGGCCATAGAGAATGTTCTCAATAAGATCCACATAATCCATAGGTTTACCAAGTGCCGCAAGTTCGTCAATGTGAGTTTTAATAAACTGCATGTCATTGGAGATTGTTGTCGTACCCTTAGTAGCTTGCTTTATTTGTTCCTTGATTTGTGCATAGGAAGGCCTAGCAGCAGTGTTAGCAAGAACTTGCCAAGCCTCTCTTGATGTCCGTGATTGAGAAATAGGAGGTATGAGAGACTGGAATACGAGCACCAACAATGAGTTTATCTTGGCGGAGCCATGTTTGGTATTCTGAATTGGGAGTGGTAATATTATTTGTAGTGATTGTGGCTAAGGGAGAGGGATGAGAGTCATCAATAAGCTTGTAAAGATCATAACTTATTAGAAGTGCTTCCATTTGGAGTTTCCCAGAGAGATAGTTGGCAGAGGTGAGTTTGATGGAGTTGTTAATATTGATAACAGTAAGAGGTTTAATGGGTTCATATGCATTAGGAATTGTGAGTTGATTCTATAAATGTTTATAGGAAGCTGATTGTTGTAAATAAGGCAAGTAGAAAATAAGAGTGGAAAATTTTAATTTAAAGAATTTCCTTTATCAAGAATGGAAAGAATTAATTTGAGGGATTTCGTTTATCATGTTGATTTCCTTTATCAAAACCAAATGCATAAGTGTTTTTCAATGTTTGACTTTGAATGCTCTAAGTTAATGTTTTTTTTTTAATAAAAGGAAAGTGAAACCAAAATTACACAACTAGACGAGAGAAACAGAGTCCTGATAAGTCCTCCAAAAGGAGCATGTGGCACCCAATAGATGTAGTGTCAAAGTAAATGACGCCAATATCAAAATGACTCGCATAAGTAGCAAGCCAGTCGACGCATCTGTTGCTCTCTCGATATATGTGTCAATGAACAACATTCGAGTTCTTACTGAACAGTTCATGAATGCCGCAAACTATAGAGTTATGTGATCTGGCTCGATGTTCCGGGGAAGAAAGGATATCAATAACCGCTGTGAAATCCACTTCAAGCTCGATACGTCGATACCCTAAGTTCCACACGAGGGTTAACCCGGTATAAACCCCCCAAAGTTTCACTGAGATCGGAGTGCACCATCCAAGATTTTGAGTAAATCCACCCCGCCAGTTGCCGTCGTTGTCCCGAAGAAGTCTATCGGCGGTAGCTACTGCCTTGGCCCGGTTGTATGCACCATCAGTGTTTAATTTGAGCCTGCCCGTGAGAGGTTTGCTTCAGCCGATAAGTTGTTTCTTTCGAGGCCAATGCCCTGCGAGCGTCGCTCGATCGCGCCACACTCTTGCTTGGTGCAGTGTGTAAGATAATGTTACTTGTTCTTTTCTTCTGAGAAAACTTTGAATGTTTAGGCTTTCATTTCACCTTAAACCCAAAAAGAGTTTACATCATGTCTAATGAGCTTTCTAACTAGCCCAGGTTGCTTGTTTACATTGTTATCTACAATGGCGAATAGATAAAGTAGGCAATAAACTAGATCGGATCTAAGCTCTAAAGGTCCAAGTTGACCTAAAAAACATTTAGATACAAGTCTAAACCTGAAAAAAAAAATCTCAAGTTGATGCTTAAAACTAATCAGATCTAGCTACCCAAACTTGAATCCGTTTAAAATAATTTAATTGAGTTTGAAAAGTTTTGTCATTTCCGGATTCCAATCTGATTTTAAAATAGGCTGAATTGGATCGGATCTAGTTGGATCACTTGCCTGATACAAGTGTTGCTAGTTCTAGTTGGATCACTTGCCTGATACAAGTATGGAATAGAACTCCAGCATTATTCACATCCATCCATGGCCATGGGTGAGTAGCAGTAAATTAGCAACTGTCATTTGCACCTCTTTCCAATTTGCCGTTTATAGAAATTCAAGTCAACGGTCTTTCTCGGTCTCCTATGTGCTTGCTCCACAGAAGGACGTGTTGTGTAAACAGACAAATCTTGTTCCCCCAACGTTATTGCACTTGCATAGTTTCACTAAAACGTGTTCCTCCATTAACGCCAATACTGATCGTGGAGACTTGAGCATTTCTCTGTGGTCCCCGCATCGCAACTTATAGACGGAGGACGAAGCTAACCACCCCATCGCTTGACAAGATATAAAGCATCCTGTTTTTGATGGGTCTCGTGTTTCAGGTCTTAATGGCTAAGTTGTGGAGTAATGCGACTCTTCTTGTTCTTGCTCTGCTGCTACATTCTCTTCTCCTTTTTACCACTGCTAAAACCAACGTAGGTTTTCCTCATCTTTCTTCTACTACTCAAGGTCAGTTATGTTTGTATACTAATCTTGTTTTGATCTTTGTAGGTTTACATAGTCTACTTGGGTGATAAGCGCTGCGAGGAGCCAGAGCTGGTCCAGGAGTCCCACCGTGAGTTGCTTTCAGACATTGTTGGAAGGTATGTTTTCTTGCTTTCATGGTTTTTGGGACTTTAGGAGCTTTATTTACACCCATCTTCTTAGATTTTTAGTTCAAGTAACAAGATCGGTGTAATTCATATTACTTTGTCCTTACAGTTTGTTACTTATTCATTGATTACTTGTTTGATCCAATGAATTACAAAGCTCTCAGATGAAAATAAATGAATAGTTATGTATTAAGATGATATATATTATACTATTAAGCAGAGACGGATATGGTGAGTTGTGAATATGGTAATGGTTCATAAATTGAATGTTAGTGAGTAAAGTTCTATAATTTCTGGTCGTTTGACAGTAAAGAAGCTGCCAAGGAATCGATTCTCTACAGCTACAAGCATGGGTTTTCTGGATTTGCTGCAGTCTTGACCAAGTCTCAAGCCAAGTATATTGCAGGTGTCATAATGTTGGTGAACTGTGAACTCCACTTGTTTTGCACAATCGGTTACTTGTAGAAAGTTGCATTCATTTCTCCGTTTATCGGTGTGTTCCTGCAGACTTTCCTGGAGTTGTTGGAGTAATTAGGAATAGAATTCTTAGTCCTCAAACAACTAGAAGCTGGGACTTCCTGCAAGTACGGCCCGAAATTGCCAATGGAATCCTTTCAAAGAGTAAATCTGGAGCTGGGTCGATCATCGGAGTCATGGATACAGGTGGGTGAGATGATTGTATAGTTCTCCCTTGTATGGACAGGTCACTAATTTTCTTTTTGCACATTTCGCTATATAGGCGTATGGCCAGAGTCACAGAGCTTCAGCGACGACGCCATGGGGGAGGTACCTTCTCGTTGGAAAGGGATATGCCAAGAAGGAGAAAGATTTAATCACTCTCATTGCAACAGGTTTAGTTAGTGATCTCTGATTACATTGTCGTTTATAAATGCTATCCTACCATACTTCACCTTTAGTTGACCGGACTAGAACTAGTCAGAGTTTGTAACTTCTTATAGGATCTCATACGCAATACAACCTTTTAAATCGAAAGAAAATTCTGTCAACTGTGCTTGCACGTCTATGTTCCTGGTCAAAGCTCACTTCCACTAGGATTTCGAAAATTGTGGGTTGAACTCATTCCATCAGGAGTCAGAACTCAATCCTACCCTTTGTATTTACTGCTTGTTACTTTTGAGCAGGAAGCTTATTGGTGCACGATGGTACCTTAAAGGTTATGAAGCTGAATTTGGAAAGCTGAATACAAGTGGTGGCATTGAGTTCTTATCTCCTCGAGATGCTGCAGGTCATGGTACTCATACATCATCTACTGCTGCCGGTGGACTGGTTGAAAATGCCAGCTTTCTGGGTTTAGCTCAAGGACTGGCAAGAGGGGGTGCTTCATCGGCTTGGCTAGCTATCTATAAGGTATGTTGGGCTACCGGTGGCTGCAGCTCAGCTGATCTTCTTGCTGCAATTGATGATGCAATCCTTGATGGTGTCGATGTGCTTTCAATGTCTCTTGGCTCAACACCTCCACTGGCTACTTATGTGGACGATGCCTTAGCTATTGGCTCATTCCATGCAGTAGCCAATGGAATATCTGTTGTGTGCTCTGGGGGTAATTCTGGTCCTTATCCTCAAACGGTCATAAATACAGCTCCTTGGGTTATTACAGTTGCAGCAAGCACCATCGATCGGGCTTTTCCCACAACAATCACCATGGGGAACAATCTAACTGTAGTGGTACTTTTCTGATCTTCCTGCGGCCAAAGTAAAGCTTTGCTAACTCCATTTACAGTAGAATCAACTGGAAGAACTTTTGAACTTGCAAAATTTGTTAACGTATATCTTTGTTTTATAGACCTGAAAGTGAATTTTAACTTCTCAAACAGGGTCAGGGTCTGTATTCAGGGAAGAACGTATACACATTTCACCCTATCGTTTATGGTGAAGATATTGTTGCTTCTGGTGAAGATGAAGACAAAGCAAGGTATGAACTATGCACAAGATTACAAATTTTCTTCAAAATCTACAGAAGATTTAAAAAGATGTGCATATCCTGATGAGATACTTTTAGCAGAAGTTGTGACTCGGGAACCTTAAATGCAACTTTAGCAAGAGGAAAAGTAATTCTGTGTTTCCAATCACGGTCACAGAGATCCAGTATGATTGCTAGACAAACGGTATTAGATGTTCAGGGCATTGGTGTTATATTTGCTCAATTTCCCACCAAAGATGTTTCTGTATCCCTGGATATTCCGTGTGTCCAGGTGGATTTTGTCATTGGAACATCACTTCTCACGTACATGGCGGGAAGCAGGTAAATAAACATAGTGGACTTTTGGTTAGTGGTTGTCGCTCATTGTAGCTGTCAACATATTGGTTTTGGTTATTGTCAATAATGTCTGCATATAATGAAGCGTCAGAAACAAATCCTTGAATGTGATTTTATTTACTGCATTTTCATAAAATTTGGTGTTTCTACCAAGAACTAAGCTGATTAATTGTCTTTCCTTAACTGATGAAAAATCTTATGTGACAGTAACCCTGTTGTGAAGTTTGGCTTCCCAAAAACAACCATCAGACAGCAGATATCCCCTGAAGTTGCATTCTTCTCCTCAAGAGGACCGAGTTCGCTCTCTCCTGCTGTATTGAAGGTGCGGCTTTTGTCTTGAAAAGCTTAAGTTTTTTTTTTTTTGGGTTATTAACATTAACATGCTCGGTGTCTCTTGCAGCCTGACATTGCTGCTCCTGGGGTGAATATATTGGCATCCTGGTCCCCTGCTGCTTCTGATATGACAACCAGTGGAGCAGCACCACTAACTTTCCAGATTGAATCAGGAACGTCCATGTCTTGCCCTCATGTATCTGGCATAGTTGCCCTAATTAAAGCTATTCATCCGAAATGGAGCCCTGCTGCAATAAAATCTGCCCTGGTGACAACAGGTTAGAAAAGCCTTAATTACTATCTATCGGCTGCTATCAGAAGAAAAACCTTAATTACTGACTACAGAATTTTGCTCAGCTTCTGTACATGACAAGTACAGCCAGAACACTGTCGCCCAGGGAGCTCCACATAAACAGGCTGATCCATTTGATTATGGAGGGGGTCATGTCGATCCTAATCGGGCAATAGAACCTGGTCTTGTATATGACATGAGGAAATCAGATTATACCCGTTTTCTGTGTGCCATGGGTTACAATAACTCTGCTATCAGCTTAATGACTATATCTCCAACTGTGTGCAAGAAATCAACCAACTTCTTAGTAAATCTTAACCTACCTGCCATCACCATTCCGGAGCTGAAGCAAAAATTAACTGTATCAAGAACAGTGACAAATGTTGGTCCAGTGAGTTCCATCTACGTTGCTCGTGTTCAACCTCCTGCGGGCACTTATGTTAGAGTTGAGCCATCAATTTTATCATTCAATTCCACTATAAAAAAGCTCAAATTCAAGGTAACATTTTGGTCACAGATAAGGATTCAGGGAAGATATTCCTTCGGAAATCTGTTCTGGGAAGATGGCCTGCACGTAGTTAGAACACCTCTGATAGTTAGAATAGTACTCGATGATTTCTCCTCACAAACCTGATTAGAAGTTATTGAGCTTGCATCGCATCACATGATTGTGGACTTGTTCTTTGTTGCAAGGTTGTTCATGACTAAGAGTTATTTTGAGATAATAAAAAGGCTGATTCAAATGCTACAGCTTCGTAAACGGTTCTTAAATTTGGAGGCCTGGATTTGTAGGAGTAACAATATCAAACCCAACCCGTGGCAACTAAAGAAGAAACCATCTAGTCAGAATGGAAAAACGACATAATAATACATTATCGATGTAACCCATCACAGCAAACATGATCGAGATATATTTCACAGAAGCCAATGAATCGAACAAAGCATCTGCTACAAGTTATAGTCAAATTTTGGTTGTGTCTGAGATAAGCAATTTCCTCCTCCTGTAAGAACCTTCCAAAAGCAGGCCTCAAAACTAACTCAGCCAAAATCTTCCTCTCTACAAAAGTCTGCTCTCCTTGACGTAAAACCCACCGAAATTCCTGTAGTACGAATAGGATCAAAGACTGCAACTTCTTTTCAGAAAAAAGCATCCCGAATTTGGCTACAAAGTGTGCAGCTAATACCCAAATCATGGAAGGTGGAGACCAACTTTCCGTAAAGGATTAGGACCGAAAGGAAATTGTCAAATTACTGGAAAGAGTTTGGTACCAGCTTTTATTATTATTTTTACTTTGTCCTTTGCTTTGTACGTATCTTTCCTCTCTCAACAAAAAAGTTGCACAGAAGTGTTGCGAAGGTTACAATTTCTTTCTTTCAAAGGACAGGTGAACTTTGCAGAGTTCAGATCTCCTGTCCAATATTATGATGTTTTATTATATCCAATAAATCTCAGCCATTTATTTATGTGAGGCTCGTATGGGTTCCACATGAATCCTGCAAAATAAATGGCTGAGATTTTATGAGACAGAATAAGACAAAGTAAAATTGGACAGAAGATTTAATTTCAACTTTGTACCCAAAAAAAAAAAAAGGACAGGTGAACTAAAGCAGAAGCTTTACCTTACGCTGAGTACGCCTGACTACTGAATTATTGTTCATACTTATTAAAGATATTTTCCAACTCTCTATTTCCAATCTGCTATAAAGGTTTATCGGATATAGTTTCTTAACAAACGACACCTGCAACAATCATGCGTGGTCTCTGATTCACAAGTCAATTAAACTACTTAAAATATCAGATAACAGTTTTCTTCTGAACGGACCTGATCACTCATTATTCTGTGGTCTAGTCATGTCAAGGCAAGTGCTTCATTTGGACCTTTAAATTGATAAAACATATATTTTTTACAAGGACGTGAGCAGGATTAGGTGGTTCTTAGGTGAACCACCAATCCATGCAGTCTCACTTGGATCTGCACAATCAAGCATACATTATTCAACACAAACACGGTCTGCTGTCATATGAAGTCAAAAGATACGGCTTCGGTTTCCTCAAGAACCATCTCCATCTCATTTCCCGATTTCATCACGCGTTATTGTTTCTAAGCTCTAAAACATCAGTTAGTTTGAATTCCTCAATGCTCCTTCTTCTTAAACTGAATTAATCCATTAGTATACATATTAAAACTTCTTGTTATAGGATTACGAAGGAATGATTTGTATATAAAGGAACTCGTATTTTAAATTAAATAGCTACGGATAAAGCTGCGTAATACCGGGCCAAGTTAACAGAAAAGAATTTCTAAGAACATGGCCTGCAATTAACAAGAAAAATCAGGCACCATGAGAACAAAAAATCCTGTTGTGTTTGCTGAAGTGAAATGTGGGGGACAAGTTGTGACCACATAACATTATAGTGGTTGTAATTATTCATCTACAAGTTGGTGTTTACCAAATCAAATTAATAGTTGTTAGGCCACTTTATACGAGTTAGTTAGGCACTTTGATTACTCACCTCATTTCTTAGTCTATCAATCATCAACACTTCAAATTTCTCTACTTTGATATTTCTTGTACAAGCACGAAACCTTTAATTACTGTTACACTGTGGCTGCTCCTTAGCTTGGTCACACGCATAATATTTATTATATGGGTCAAATTAAAAAAAATTATTGCATGAAAAAGGCTTTTGAAAATGTCAGGAAGAACTATTAAAATTCGATTAACACAAGCTTTGGCCTTTTCTAATCTTTGCGAGGAAGGAGCCATCAAATTTAAATTCGAATGATTGCCGGATGCATCAACGTTTTTAAAACAAAATTAAATCATTAAGATAAAAGATTTAAGTCTCATGTTAGATTCCATGCTAGCTCCTCTTATAAGAGTCTGGGGCAGCCGGAATTTTACTTGTAGATGGAGAACTAGTTGGGCCCTCGATAATGAGGTGCACCCGCTTAACTCACCTGTAGGGTTTTGTGCCAATTGAATTCTTGGAGAGGTGTACCCGCTTGGTCCGCCTATGAGGTTTCCTCTAATCCAAAACAAAAAAAGTTAAACTGATATTACTAAATAAAATTAAAGAATTTAGAATATAGTTAAAAAAGATTACTCTTATTCACAAAAAATTTGAAGTTTAATTGTGAAAGGAGATTGTTAAATGAAAATTGACTGATTTATTTTAATTTTTAAAAACTTTTTGTATAATCAATTAGTTAATAAATTAATCTATTTTAAAAAACGAGAGTTATTAAAACCAATTAACCTAAAATTTTAAAAACAAAAGCAAAAAATTAAACAATTTAAGATTTTTATCGGAAATAAATAAAGATTATTATTTTTTTGTTGTTGTTATGATCTATCTATGATTCATCTTTTGATTTTTCAACTTCAAATTGTTTCTATAAAATAAAGTAAAAAAAGGCGACGCAATCAACGGAATACCAATTTTGTAGATAACTTGGTATAGAGGGGCGAATTTTCAGAAGGAAACGAAGAGCATGTGTTCGTTATTGCTTTGAAGCATTATTGGCGCCACGTGACGTGCCACCGCAAGCCAGAGTGATATGTGCTGCTCCTCACTACTTTTCATTATTGTGAGGAAATTTCCTTTTGCTCAAAAAGTTGACTCTTTATCTTGAAACGTAATTAAGATGATTATTACCCAAATACTGTTTTTCTTTTTAACATAATTAAGGAATTATCTAATCTGATTTTTTTTTAATTTTCAAAAATGATGTGATAATTGATTTAAACTTTTATTTCCGGCTAAAAGAACCCTTAACGCTTATATTGAAATTTGAATTAGACAATAATATTTCAGAGCATTTAAAATAAATTATAACATTTGCAAAATATTTAAAATAGTTTCTAATTAAACGTTTTTCATATATTAAGAAATTATTTTAAATATTTTATAATTTTAGGATTAAATTTAAATAGCGAGCAGCCCTCTTTGCCTCCTATTCCTGTTAAAACGTGTTGCAAGAGGGCAATTGGATTGGAGAAATTGTTTTATTTTTTTTGCTTACGAGATGTTTTAGGAGAGTCCTAACTATAAGAAAACACCTTTAAGCTATTTACACCTAGACTAATCTCCGCTCAAGACGGATAGATCCTTTGTAAGAGACAAAATTTTGACCTCAAACTTTAAACGAATGCATATATAAAAAGGTTCGAATCTACAACCTAACTTAAGCTAAAAAAAAAGACCCTTTTACGCCATGAGGTTATTGGAAAATTTGTATTAGCCGGAGGAACACGTTATATTAGGTGTAGAGAAAATAAGACAAAGTCTTGGTTAATGGTCTAAGGGTGAAAAGTTCCAACTTCCAAGTGGAAACTGTGGAGTTGCTTTGAACTGGCAAACCAGGAATGACCCAAGAATAGTCAGCTTCTAATTTCACCGAAATGACTCTGTTGAAGTTTAAATATTAAAAAAAAAAGGATGTTAGAAAAGTCTATTATTGATAAAGAGATAGGCGGAGATAGATATAAAGGAAACAAGAAAGATAAAGATAAACCATTAACTCCGCACCAGTTTCGCCAACAAACCAGCCTTCATTTCAGTGCTCTCCAACCAAACTCTACACATCACCTATCTCTCCATCTTTTTGCACACTTGTTGCTCTTCATCTTTTATCAGGTAGGAATTCGCAGGAGGACTTTGATATGGAAAATTCATAATAGAATGAAAGAAGTTGAAATTTTTTGAGGTTTTTCTTGTTACTGTTTGTGATATGTGTTGAAACCTTTTGGTGGTTGGATTTGGATATAGAATATGGAGTCTTGCATGGAAGCTATTGCCTTGAAGTCGAGTTTCCGGGGAGAATTGTCCAGAGAATTGTATCCACAGGCCATTTTGGACGATTTTTCGTGCTTGAATGCAACTTCAGGAGGTGTTTTCCCAGCAGAGGATTTTTCTGTGGACTGTTTCTTCGATTTCTCAGAAGGTGAATGTAAAGATGACGATTTTCAAGAACATGAAACGGAGGAACAAGTGGAAGAAGAAAAAGACTCGATTTCTGACTCTGTTTCCTCTCAAGAACGTTCAGAAGATGACAACTCCAACTCCTCTAGCTTTTCTGATTCTCTGTTCAATGACGAACTTCCTGTGCCTGTAAGTTTCTTTCTCATTCGTATTCTTAAACCAGAGTTTTACGTTTTCGCCTTCGAGAACATGAGAATTATGAAACAAAAGTTGCAACCTTGGCTTAAAACTCAAGAGAAATTCTTGGAAAGCAATATTGAGGATTCTTCCGTACCAAATTTTTTGGTTCTCTTTTCCTTTTAAGTGTTAAACATTAAAAACCCATGTTTTGTTTTCCACAGGTTGATGATTTAGCGGACCTTGAATGGGTGTCTCAGTTTGTGGACGATTCTTTATCAGAAATACCTGTTTTGTACCCTGTTGGTGAAGACAAAGCACAAAGCTTTGCAAAAACCAGGTTTCAGCAAGACCTCAAACCGGGTTTTACGAGAACTCCTTGTCTTTTCCCATATCTGGTTCCGGCCAAAGCAAGAACAAAACGTTCGGGACGCACCGGACGGAGCTGGTCTGGAGGGTCATCGTTGACGGAGTCTTCGTCGTCGTCGTCAACATCGTCGTCTGCTTCAACGCCATATGTGACCGTCTCCAACGCGGACATAAAGGTTGACTCGTCAAATGATTTGGTTGAGCCGCCGCAGAAAAAACAAAAGAAAGGACCAATGGTTCAACCCGGTCAATTTTCCGGTTCAACACAGTTTCAACGACGGTGCAGTCACTGTCAGGTCCAAAAGACCCCACAGTGGAGAACCGGCCCGTTGGGAGCCAAGACGCTTTGCAATGCTTGTGGGGTGCGGTACAAGTCCGGTCGGCTTTTTCCCGAGTATCGACCAGCTTGTAGCCCAACCTTTTCGGGTGACATTCACTCCAATAGCCACCGGAAAGTTTTGGAAATTAGGAAGAAAAGAGAAATGACTGGTCCGGGATCCGATCTAAACCAGATGGTTCCAAGTTTTTATAAGGTTTTTTAGAGTCAGAGCTCAGAAGTAGGTTGAACCGGGAACCGGGTTTGTGGTTCAGTTTGTAGGACTTAGACTTGTTACGCGTTATACGATGTTCTATTCTTATTCTAGATAGATCCAATTAGTAGTTTTTTTAATAATTATTTCTTAAGTTATTATTTTTTACATTTGTCTTTTAGGGCTAATTAAGATAGGGATATAGAACGTAACGGTTTATAATGAAATAGAATGTAATATAATAAAAAGTTGTTTGTGAGAGATATAAAAGTTAATAATATAATGCAGTGAGATTTATTTGGAAGATGATAGAAATCCAATTGAATCTATAATAAATAATTATTATGTTGTTAGAAGAAGAACAATTAAGTTCAACTCATAATTATAATTAATTATTTAATTTAATTTATTCTATTATATTATATGTGATTTCAACTCATAATTATAATTAATTATTTAATTTAATTTATTCTATTATATTATATGTGATTTATATTTCAAAATAATTATAATTATATAATTATTTTATTCTATTCTATTATATGTGATTTATATTTAAAAATAATTTATTTATATTCTTATTTATATAAAAGTATACACAATCCATTAAATAATTTTTATATATTTTATATTTTTCATTCATAAAAGTTTTATTAAAATTTTTCATTTTATTATTAATTATATACAATTTATTATTAAAAATATAAAATATTATTATTAAGATAAGAAAAATTAATATAAAAATTTTATTAATTATATACAATTTTTGTAGACTATAAAAATATGGAGAAAAGGAGGTTAAGATTAAAAGAAATAATTGGTATTATGAAAAATTATTGTAGATATATTAGGTAATATGTATTTATTAGTTTATATTCATCTTAAACGCATTGAATCGGAAGATTCTTATTTTCACTATTTAGAATAAAATGAAACGTAATATAAAACTTTCCACTTCTATCATATTCCGTTTAATTTTATTATAAAATTATCATCTGCACGATAAAAATGTGCTATGTTCTATTTCATTTTGTTACAATCCTCTCAACTAAAGAGTTAATAAGATAATTCAAGGGGTGTGGTTAAGTGGTAGAGACTTATTCATCCTTAACCGAAGGTCAAGGATTCGATCCTTATCTTTGGGTATGGAGCAGCTTTAAATCCTTGGGTCAGCTGTCCTACCCTGTAAGGTGCCTACAAACCAACGAGGAGATTAGTCACTTAATCCACTAGATACCATAATCTAAGACTAAAAAAAAAAAGTTCATAAGATTTTGCAGCTATCTCCATGATTGAATGAATAATTGTCTCTCTTATATTGAAGATGGGTCATCTCACAGTTTCGGTCTCTATGGATTTGATTTGCCTTTTCATTCATCTCTGAAAATTAAATAAATGGGACCGGCAAGAGCCGGCCCGGAAGTGCCATGTGGGAGGTGGAAAGGCAAGACTGGGTCGTTATGATAACGAAAGTGGGATGACTGCAGGTGCCAAAGACCAAGGCACTAAACAAAGTCAAATTAAGTGTGTGAGTATGTATATATAAATAAATTATACGTCTCAATAATGAACGGAAGCTACAGTGAAAAAAGACGTTAAGGCTAATGGCTGCATTTACAAGTGGAGGCCTCTTTTTATGCAGATAGATTCGACTCTTCTTTCCAGGAATATGAGCTAAAATATCTTTTTCCTGTTGGCTAACCTGGGCCAACCGGTCTGCCTGACCTGGCGTAATTGACTCGACAGAGAAGAATACAGGGAACAAGTTCCCTTTCAACAGTCTGCGTAGACACCTACGGCTGTATTCCAACCCATCGCACACAACTTCCGCCTCGTTTGGTTAACCACTAATCAATCAGCCATTTTTTAGCTGATTCAATGTTTTGAGCTGATTGACCCGTCAAATAGTTTGGTCAATAGCTGATTTATTGGTTGATTTAAAACAAGCAGCTAAATAAAAAACGCTCTTATATAAGAGTGCTTTCTACCACCAACTAAAATTTTAAATCTCAATTCCTATTTAACCCTTTTTTCTCCTTGCGTTGAAGATTGTTAGTTATCATTTTATTTTTACACATTTTTGTGTGTAACGAATGGTCATGAAACTTATTGTTGAAATATAACCATATCGGCACAGAAGCATCTTGGAGCTTGTCATATAAACAGGTGCAGGTGTAAATAGTAATAGATTAGAAATAAAATGTTGACTTTAATAGAAAATGAAAATAACAAAGTCGAATACAATAATCCTATTTCATACAATGGTACAAATATAACACAGATGTTAATTCCTTATCTAAACTTGATTTACCATATTCAAATAACTAAATTTGAGTATAATATTTTCTCATTATCATATCTTAGGTAAATTGTGATTAAAATGTTTGGACGTATTATTATTAGAGTTATAAACTTAATTTTTATAAAATTAAATATCTAAAATCTAAATTCTTATAAGAATATTCAATCAAATAATAAGATATATAATATTCATATCTTTATAATTTTTTTAAAGTCACGTCTTCATAATTCATTTTATACATAAAATTTTACCAAGCATCTTTAACAAACAACTAATAGATGGTCAAATTAATTAATGTAATTAACTATCAACTACCAGCTAATATAATCAACTAGTTATCAAACAAGTTCTCTTTAGCCATCACACACACCTCTTTTAATTCTACGGGTAAAAAATCTATAACAAACCACAACGTTACAACCTTGTTATTTATGAAACTTGAGCAGGGAAGTGCTTTTATTTTCTGTAGATCACTTTAGAAAAGAAAGAACGTTAGTTCTCAGGTAAGACTAGATGATGAAAGTAACGATTATCCTGCAAGGGTTCTCTCCAATCATGGAACGCCTTGATCACATTTCTCCTTACAGGAGCCAGTCCAATTCAGACTAAATAACGAGCTAATGAATCGCCTTCTTTTTGCCGCTGGATTTGTATATATATATACGTGTGTGTATGTATATCATCCACGATATGATGTCCATCCCATGTGATAACACCACAAAATAATTTGTGCTGCCAAATTCCATAGTTATCTGTGACTATAAAACATTGAAACATTATTCCAAGTCATACTTCCAATAAAATTACTGTACAGATTTAAACTGCTCTATGTTGCTCAAAATTCCTACTGCCTAATTATGCAAATAATCACAAGCAGCACCCTTTTTGCAATGCCCATTTTCATGGAATTTGCACACTCTCTGTCCTTTAAAGGAGGGCCTGGAAGACTCTCCTCTGCTAAACGAGGGTTGCCTATTCCATGGTTTACTTCCTTGACTAGAATCACCACCCTGAGAAATTCTCTCTCTTTGGCTGGACAATCTGTCTCCACTTTGATTCTTTTCAGTTGCCCACCCAGTCAAGTTTCCACTAGGAGTTGCCCAACCAGGATTTGCATTCCCAGAACGTGATCCTTGACCTGGTGCAACCCATCCCGCATTTACACTTACCGGTGCCGGCCCTTGACCAGGTGGTGCCCAACCTGGAAAGGAATTCCCAGGTGCTTGCCCTTGAATAGGAGCAGTCCAACCCAAATTGGCAGGTCCAGACCCTTGACCTTGCCTAGGTGCAACCCAACCTTGGTTAGCATTTCCAGGTCCAGGCACATGGGCAGGTGCAACCCATCCATGATTTGAATTTGCAGGCACAGGCCCACCCCAAGCCACATTGGGATTTCCAGGAACTGGACCCCAGCCAGTGTTTTGATTGTCTGTCCCTTGTCTCGGTGTAGGGCTTTGATTATCTGTCATATTCATGCCCCATGGAACATTTAGTGGAGGAGCCGCAGGCTGAAGATTTGATTGTGTAAAAGAATTTTTCCAAGCATCCGATAGCACCAAATTTGAAGTGCCCGGTATAACAGAAGCAGCAGTATGATTTCCTGGAGTCAAGGATGACGCAGAATTATGGAGGGAGGTTGGTGCATCACGCCAGTTACCATATGCACTAGGTTGGGTGGGCATAGGGATTGAGTTATTTGGATCTAGCTTCTGGGAAGAGGTAGCTTCCCATGCTTGAGATCCATTTCCAGGTACAGCGCTTGAATTATTAATTCCTGAGTTTGCAAGGATACCAGGCATCCATCCTTGAGATCCAGCAGTAATATTGCCATTCACAGGTTGAACTAAGCTGTGGAGACTTTTCATATCAATAGTTGCACTAACAGAACCACTGCAAATAGCAGTTGGAAGCATGTGAGAATTGAGTTGTAACCCAGGGGATCCACCAGAAACTGTTGATTGAGAATGCATTTGAGATAAATTTGCATTACCCAAATGCATACCTGCTTCTGGCTTTGGAACTGAACTAATTGTATGTGAGATATTTGTACCATCTAGATGGTCACGTATCTCTACATGCCCACTTATCTTTGTTGATGATGTCTGTGGAGTACCATTGTGAGATAATTGGACATTATCTGATGAAACTACCTCATGATGGTGTAACTCGTTGTTTCCTGCTGAAAATCGGTTAGCTTCAAAGAGAGATGTAGGAGATTGAGCCTGAGTGGGTGACCACTTGCTTTCATAAGCTTGTCCCTTTTTCCCACTGGGTGCTTGTGCCGGAGTAGGAGAAGGAAGATTTGTATCAGAAGCCCACCTATCCGTGGCATTGTTGGGGACATTAAGGAGAGTTGGAGCAACTCGGACCATAGAATTAGTGCTTTCAGATTGAAGCTTCAAATTTTCTCCAGAATTGGCAGAATACAAGGATGATGGATGTAAATTCTGCACCAACTGAGTCTTCAAGAGACTGTTATCCACAGATGGAGGCTCTTTCTGAATATTGCCAGATAACGCCTCAGTCAAAAGTATAGAAACATCTTGCTTCTCTGTAGTTCTCCATATCCTCAAGTCAGAAGGGAAATACCCAGTAACACTCCATTTTCTCAGCTGTACCATTGAAAACGGTCCTTGAATTTTTCCAGATGGATCTTTGTAATGCCAAATCTTTTCAGTTTCACTGGTTCTTGAAATAGATTGTGTTGATCCCGAAGGAGGCGCAGGTGAAGTGCTTGGCATAATCTGAGGAGCAGATTCTGGTTTTAGAACTGAATGAGCACTGTAAGCTTCTGAATTTGGAGAAGCTTTTTGCTTCTCCCAGTTCTCTAGTAGATTTGCTTCTCTTTCCCTCCCTTGATTCCATTGATAGTCATTTACAATCTCATCAGTTCCAACTGCATCTTCCACCCTGCTCAGAAAACCTTTATTAGACATGCTTCTGTTTAAATCCCGGTTCATGCTCATGTAATTCCTTGTTCCAGCCCAAGATTCGTTTGTAGTAAAACCTCCTTTTCTCGGAGAAATCGGTTCTTGTCCTCTTACTCCAGCCCAAGAATCGTTTGTAGTAAAACCTCCTTTTCTTGGAGAAATTGATTCTTGTCCTCTTACTCCAGCCAAAGAATCATTCATTGTAAAACCTCCTTTCCTTGGAGAAATTGGTTCTTGCCCTCTCCTGCTAAAACTACTGCTTCTAGGTCTAACGTAATTTTCTGCAACACCAAGAAGTAAGATACAGTTGAATGACCCAGAATATGATACAATGAACTATACAGGAAGTAACGGAATCAAGCAAATGAGACCTTGTCCCTTGTCATCATTTTCTCCATCTTCTTCAGATTCATAGCTTGGGTCCATTTTTGGATCAGCATGTATTTCAGGAATCTCTTCCAATCTACGATGGCGCTCCTGAGGAGACTTCAAAAGCTGCAATTTCTCCACACATTCTCTGAGCGTAGACAGAAGTTAAGAACTACTAAAATAGTTGAATAGAATTGCAAGAATTTCCAAGAAAACATGTGACAAGTAATAAATTCGGTAATATGAAGGCTTCTGAATTCAGACTTGAAAGCTTTAATTTCCTATCATCTGTATGATTTTGACCATATCCTATCCTAGTTGAAATTTTACTGTGTATTCCCTATGCTTTATAGGCATACACCAAGAAAGAGCCACAAAAGTCTAGGCGTAGACGAGGATTTGAAGCCAACACAGAACTCACAACAGTCATTCATCTAAATCTATCTCCCTATCTAGTTCACATTTAACATATAAGAACAAGCTTTGCTGTGATAGAAGTTTCAGAGCTCTACAAGAATTCATAGAATGGCAAGAGGAATTTAAGCATGTCTGTCGAATCTATTTTCTAATCTAAAGCCTATAATATGCAAGTAGATTGTTCAAGAGGACACAAAGTTGCTAATTTAATTTGCACAAATTTAAGAAAATCCATAGATTTATAAACTACTGATATTCCTCAACCTGTACTCTAATTTGAATATGGAAAGAATACCAAGTAATATTAGCTTTAATGGCATATATCCTTCAAGATGACAAGAGTCCAAACCATTATATAACTACATAATAGTAACTATTCAGATCTTCAAAAGGATATTCCTTTCTCCGGCCCAAATCACTAGCTCGATCTCGAAGATGACTGAGACGAGTAATTTCAGTTTCCAATGCCTGCCACATAATAAGAGAATCATCAGATATCAACTCAGTTTACATAAAGAGGAGCCTGTTGGAGTGCTCCAGAGGTTTTTTTTTTCTCCATTGTTTTCAAAATTTGTATTAGTTCAACAACCAGACAGATGAGATACCATCAGCAACACAAAGTTAAACTTCTTATATCATCTTCAACCCATCATTTTGAAATTCAACATTAATTATCACCATGGATGGTTACTATCCTAAGGTTGAGCCTCAAGCATGCAACAATATAGTTCTGTACTGATATTACTAAGAAGTGATTATCGTCCCCATTATTTACGCTCAAAACTTACATCTTCAACTCTCACAGCTTGAAGTGCCATAGCCTTCTCTTGTATGTCCCCCTACGAACAGCACACAATTCAGAATGAAGAACATCCAGTAACTTAACAAAACACTACAAAGTAATGCTGCCTCACCACAGTCAAGCGATTAAGAAGTCCACATTTTATGCTTTGCCGAAGACGCTTGCATTCATCCTAGGACATCAGACAAGATAGTTAACAAGCAGATCCAGCAAAATGAATGCAACCATTCAAGCCAAAAGATTCATCAAGTACTGCCACTGGTTTGCAAAATCAATAAAGCTGAACTTTGTCCCTCAATACCAACCCAAACGCAATGTAAGCAATCATTCTAATTTCTACAAAGTAAGACATGCTTTAGACGGTAAAAGAAAAAATATAATCATCCCAGTTTTTCACTCTAAATGAAGAGTTATAAAATTACATCAACAAAAGAAATCATGTAAAGACACCAAAAACGACAGAATAAAGAACAAATAAAAGGGAAATGGCTTGTCACCTCAGTAAAATCTTGATTTGAGATTATATCAATTGTCACCACCTCTGTCTTGCTTAGATTTAATATTTCAAGTTGAAAAATGGCTGTTTTTTTGCCAACTCTGTAGGGCTCAGGAGCTTTGCTTGTACCTGCACAAAAATATTAAAATGAATTTATCCTACTATTACACAATTTTTATACTTCCACAAGGCAATATGAATAGTGCACAAGGCAAACATGAGGGTTTTACCAACAACTTGCACAAGCCTGTACAAATCTTGCTTTTGGGCATTGCCAGAGATTCTTATTCTCACAAAAGCACCAACAACTTTGTCATGAAATGTCTCCATATCTTCAATTAGATTCTCCACCAAACTGCGTTTCAAGTAAATTAAACAGATATTATGCATATCAATAGCTGCATAATCATCAAGGTTTGATTGCAGTCCTCTCCCATCACCCTTTTTCCGTGATTTGCGTTTCTTATCCTTAGTTGACTTCACAGGGGTATCATAGTTCCCATCAGCGTCCAACTGATTAGCTTCAGTGTCAACAACACTCCCTTGCTGATCATCCACTTGGGAGTCCTCTTTCCAAAGGAAGTGCGACTCAAGAAGCTTTAACATTTCAAAATGGCCCACGCGTGGCTTCCCAAACAGACTCTGAAGCCTTGAATCACAAATTATTTGACTTTTGCGACGAGGATCACGGAGTTTGTTCCTTTTTATGTATTCCAGCAGGAGAGCTTGTACATCAAATTGAGAACAAACCGACTTGTCGCCATTCCTCATGTGCACGACAAACTCCAAAAGCTCCTTGGAGGCCCACTGAATTCTTTCATCAGATGTTACCCCTTCAGCTCCACTGCCTGTTGCTGAGTTTGGTAAATTTCCTTCCCTAGAACGAGAATTCATTCGTTTTCTACCCCTTCTTCTTTTAGGGGCTGTCACTTCCATATTAGCAGAACTGTCTGATCCTGACCCTTTGTCATTATGAATGTTATAGACTTCATCTGGTGAATCTTGCATACCCATGTTTATTTCAGGTCCTTTCCATGGGTTTTTAGCTTGAGCAATTTCTTCAGAAGTTAGAGAGAACCTCGCTTTTAGGTCAATCAAATAATCCTTGAAAAGATACTCCCAGCTGTTTTTGTCATCAAAATTCACATGGCCCTGCCAAAGTACAAAAGGACAAGTACATACATCAGAATGAAAGTACACTTACAAAAGTCAAGTCATGATGCACAACAAAAACAGAGATAAAATGGATGTGGTAAAATTAAAAGTAGGAAGGCAAAGTAGATTCTCTTCTACAAGTAGAAATCTCAAGTGATAAACCACTACAAATTATGTATAAACCAAGCATAAGAACAGGCAGCATCCAGTTAGGAAGGACTTAAGATATTAACAATTGACTGATATAAAGGAGAAGAATGAAATCAGTATGAAGGTATGTCAACGACCAGAGAGTGGGAAAACTGAAGGGTACAGGATGAATCGGCTAATAGAAAAGTAAACTTAACAGTCTCACAAACAAATTCAAACTCTACTGATGAATGCAGATGAACACGACATTGATTGGAGGAGTTGGAGCATCATGAATACAAGAAATTTACATCAGAAACATTCCATGGCCTCAGTTAAAAAGATCGTTCATTGACCAAAAGTTTATTTACAACCTGCATGAAAATCTATTTTTTTAATCTCAAAATACTAACTTTTGTGTGTTGATCTACACCATAAAATTTTGGATTTTATTATTTAGTTACTTCATTACGAAGTGTTACTGAAATTTAAGAAAGCATCCTTAGAGGCCCTAGAGTAACAAGTATTTATTGTTCGCTCATGCTATGTGTTTCTTTGAAATAATATGATATCACATAATATATTCACCGCTACAATTGGCATCTGCTGCCACATTAGATCACAACTTAAACTTCATCCAAAGATTTGTGTTCCTTCGTTATATAGATTTGTAAAGCAAAGAATCTTATAGGTTGTTCATAATAGAATTTGAGAAAAAGAGCCTGCAAAACAATAATAGCAACAGTAATATGGAAAGATAGAACAGGAACATACCATCTCCTCGTTTCCTTGTCCATTCCCTTCAATCAATAGAACAGTTTTCATGCATGTCTCACAGAAGCCTTTATTACCTCTCACACAAAAAATAACAGCATCTTTGATGCACCCCTTGCATAATGAAAATGTACATGTATAACACATGTAATAGGCATTCTTCCCACAGCTGCTGCAAAGGTGCCAACCTAAGTATTGAAAAATATTACCATGTTGACTTTAGATAAGTTACAAACTAAGCAGCCAAAGACGTGAGATACCTTGCATAAATTGTAAGACAATAGCTTCAAATAAAGAATGACAAATGAAGAAGCAAAAAGCAAAACATCACGCGTAAAAGACAACGTCCACAACGCTTGAGTCATCAAGAACACTTATACAAGGAAAAACATGAAATACTTTAAGCATAATTGTTGTATCTGCTTATGTAATGACAACAACGTAAAAGAACATAACCAATCACCTTCAATTTCAAAAATCTTTTCCAGACAAGCACTTAAGTCAAAAAGTTCCAACAGTAGAGGGCAATGTTGTAAGGCATTACTAAGAAATTCATCCAAATACACCTAGGCCAAGAAAATAAATAACCATATAGTCACACACATTTAGAAGTTCCTGAAGCTAGAAGCCAGAGTCTAACCCATGTCACAAAAATGTACTTTGCATGGACCACAATCCATTGGGGAATGCGCACATGAACTATTTTAGATATCCTTTTAAATTTAATAACTTGCATTCCCTTCTCAGGAGCCTTTTCATTTGCACATTTTGCTTTCCCCCAAAACACTTATCTAAGTGCACATCTTTCACTTCTTCTGGAGGAAGAAAAAAAATCCGTTCAGAAAAGCAGTTGGCATTAGCAACCCAAATGTCAAATGCCATGGAAATGAGTTTAACTGCATACCCCTCCATTTTCATCCATCCAGACTACAAGTCAAGTTGTCCCAAAATCCACAGAATAGACAAGTTAACAATAGATAGTGGTCTGACCAAACCCACCAAAGGCTTTACAGAAGAATGGAAATTTATAGAGCCAGTGAATTTGCAATCATTAACAATCAGAAAGCATGGAATTAAAGTTGGATATAAGGCATATAACTACTTGAAGGGATAAAAGTTAATTGATTTGTTGACTTAGGAATCTCTAGTTGCTTAGAAGTAAACTCCATCACTAATGTTTGTCAAACATTGTCCAATTCTAACTTCAAAATTCTCTCTTTTTTAACTTGTGTTTATCAAGACTCCACATTATTTACTTTTTAGAGTTAAATGGCCTTTTGCCTTTTCATTATTGTGGTACAGATAACTCTTGAGCTCAAGGATGGGAAAGGACAAGTGGGTAAGAACCTTCTTCAAACCAAAAGTGATACGGTCGTGTTTGCAGCCTAATCACGTCAAATCCCTAAAGCAAAATGGTATAAGAAAGTGACAAAACCTTACTGCGTTTTGATTTTTCTCAACAAAAACTCCAAGATTATACAAGAAAAATAACAGATGTTGAAGCAGACTGTACAACTCTTGGCATACCCACTGTTATAACTTCGATCCTTAATCATATCCAATAAGCACAAAGTCCATGTACAATCAACATCGTAGCCTGCTCGTAACATGTATAGGAAGCCAATATTAAGAATGTCTTCATGATCTTCAAGACTTCGGTGGCTTCTTCAAGCACCAAAGGTTGATGATTTAGTAATAGAGATTTTTTCCGTCTCTATTTTAATGCAAACATGGTTATTACCAGTCACTGCCATTGGGACTTCAAAAAGTTCATGGAATTTAATTGTTAGATGAAACGTTACACTTGAAACGAGGCACAATAACCCAATATGGTGAGCTTGCAAAATTAAACAGTAGATAAGAGCATCCTGTCCCTTTGCACAAGTCCACTCCTGCAAGATTGCTGTTGTGGACATGAACCCTTTTGTCAAAACAAGAAAAGGCAACAACTTCAACAGTTTACAAGAAATGATGAAGTAGTCTAGCTGACAACGGAGTTGGGATTCAATAAGTTCTCAAGGTATCCAATCAGTAATCTTTTATTGAATTTCTACTTTGAAATCATCAAAGAACATTATTAGTAGCTAATGTTTGATAAAAGAAACTTACAAAATTTACTACCACTAGTACAAATCCCACAAGTATTACTGTTACAAAGGAAAAGAAGAGACTGCTTATGAAACCTAGCATAGACATTGGCAATTTATTATTTAATGCTTATGCATCCTTCCCTAGAAAATAATTTCCCTAGTCTAGTGGAGTCTCAAAAATCCAAAAGGACATAAAAGACTAGAACTGAAGTCCAGACAAACAACAAGCTTAATAGTCCATCAACACTGAAATTCAGGACTTGGGAAAAGAAATGAAAGATTTTAAGAGCCAAAAAACAGAAAACGTGAGTAAAAGAACTTACCACAATTCCATTTCCCCTTAGATTGAAAGAATGCATCATCTCGATTAACGCAAGCAGGATGATATGCCTTAGGGCACCCCCTGTAAAGAACCTTAACCAGTCAAGCAAAATCTTGAAAGAATGATAGTATGAACAACCATACAGAATACGCCTAAGACTACTCCATTGACAGCAATGAAACTAATGGCCATTTTACCTGCGGTCACAGAGAACAAGAGAACCTCCATCAAAACAAATGAAACAGACATCCTCCCCTGACTTTCTCCTTGAAGGGACTCTAGTAGGAATTTTTGTACTTTTTCCTCTTTTCCTCTTCCTACCAGCACTTTGTCCTATTTCCTCTGTTTCCTCTTCTGCCCCCTCAGTTCCCTCAGCCATTTCTGTCTCCTCCACTTCATTTGCTTTCCCTGCTTCTTCTTGCACTTCCATCTCTTCTCCCACAGCATCCAACTCCATCTCCTCATCCTTATCCATTTCCATCTTTTTAGCGTCCTCCTCTGCCACCACTCCAATTTCAGTCAACTGAACCTGCTTCGCTGCATCTTCTGCATCTCCAGCATCGTCCTCCATCTCATCCAACACATCTACATTATGTTGATTTGTATCCACTTCAGTCTGCTCTTCCACCGCAATCTTGCCAGCCACCTCCTTACTCTGCACATTTTCCTCTTTGACTTCCTTCTTCATATTACCTTCCCTACAATGATCAACATCCACCATATTCCTTTTCTCTGTCAGACATATCTTCTCCACAGTTTCCGTTCCATCTGCAATCACTGTCCCCTCTGTTTCGTCAATAACATCTGCCTTCAGTTTCACTCCAGAGCCCTCCCCCATTTCAATACCCTCATGCTTCATATCCTCTGCTGCGCCAGACACCTCTGACCCTGTTGCAAACTGCATCTCCTTTTCCTCTTCGGGATCTTCATTTATTCGTCCTACTGTTTCCTCTGTTGAACATGACACCTCTGCCAACACTCCAACCCGCATCTCTTTTTCGTCTTTGGGATCTTCCTCTATCCCTCCCACTTCCTCTGTAGCATGAGACACTTCTGCCACGATTGCCTGCGCCTCCTCTTCCTTTTTGGGATCTTCCTCCTCCATTCTTCCCATTTCCCCTATTGCATCAGACACTTCTGCCACCACTGCCGCTCGTCTCTCCTCGTCTGTTTTGGAGCGTTCCTTCACTCTTTCCACTGTTTCCTCTGTTCCACCAGACACCCCTTCCATCGTTGTTTCCCGGGTTTTCCCTTCCCCTTTGGGATCTTCCTCCTCTATTCCTCCCGTTTCTTCAACTGCACCCGGCACTTCTGCCACCACTGAGACTCGAGTCTCATTTTCCATTTTGGTTTCTTCATCTTCAATTCCTACTGTTTCATCTGTTGCAACAGACACCTCCGCCACCATTGTGTTCCGTGCTTCTTCTTCCTTTTCCGGATGTTGATCCTCTATTTTTAATGTTTCACCAGCTACTTCTGCCTCCACTGCCCTCATCTGAAATCCATCTCCAATGCCCACACCTTCATCTTTTCTATCCCCATTTCCATCTGTTACCAATGCTTCCACTCTCTTTCCAATTTCCTCTCCGTTGCGAGCCTCCTTCATTCCCTCAACGACATTTGCTTTCCCCGAATCCCCCACTTCAGCAATCCTCATCACATTCTCCGTCACCTCTCCTCCACCATCTCCCGATTCCACGTCAGCAACAGCCGCCGTCTCCGTCTCAATCTCTTCGTTCACCGCCTGTTCACTCACTTCGGCTCTCAAATTCCCCTCTTTTATACCAATTAACTGGTTGCTCTCTCCATCCCTAGCAATTCCATCTCCTCCGGTCTCAGCCGCCGGCGATTGAGACGACTGGCCACCGCAAACACCAACTGGCAATCCATCCGAACCCTCTCCTGCAACCACTCCGAGCTTCTCAAGAAATGGCGGTGATTGGTCAGAGTTGCCGAAGACGGCAACTGTTCCCGATTCGTGCGACACGGACATGGGTCGAAGCTCCGAGTCGCAATTTGGGTCCAGGGGTTCTATTACCGGTTGGGATTGGGGATCTAGAGGTTTCGAGTTCTCATCTTCTTCGGCATCCATTAGGCAGATTGATATGATAAGCAAGAAAACCCTAACAAAATTAGGGTTTAGAAAGATTTGGGGGAGAACTAGTGTGTTCGATGAAATATGCAAACTGTTATTTACTGTTGCTTTGTCTAGCGAAGAAAGCGATAAAGAGATACAGAGATCAGTAAATAAGGGCTCGGGATTTGTTACACAGCACCTGTAACTTTTATAGTTTATGAGCCACATCAATTGGGCTTTTCTCCCGATGTGGACCTTTATTGGGCTTTTTCCTACGAACATTAATCCGGTCAAGACTTTATTTGTTAACGGGTCTAAGTCTTCAATTCACTTCCTCCTACTTTCTTTGGAAAAAAAAAACCTTTGTAGTCAATTTTCCATCTTTAGTTTTTTTTTTGGGTTTTCTCTCCATTTTTAGGGAAAATATTTATGTAATCATTGAAGGTTAAAGTTGGAAACTATCACTTTTTTACAATTTTTTATTTTTGGTTCTTTCGTCTATCTCCACGTGAAGACTTTCATGTAATTGTCTATAGAAGATTATCCTATGCTATCAATTTGTTATTTTCACAGGGGAGAGTAAAGCAGAATTTGAAACGAAGATTATCCTTGCTGGTAGATTGAATCATTTTGACTTCTTTACATTTGGTATATAATGGATTTTGGTATTTAATTATTTTACCAAAAATTTGTACAAGCATTGTCATGCCTCATTACATTTTAGGCCACGCATATGTAAAAAATGTCATTAGATGTTCATTTAAAGCAAACCATAACTTCATTTTTAAGCGAATTCACTCAATAGAAACCATATTAATACTCAATACATGTATTAGCAACCTAATGTACACAAAATACTATCAGTCATTAAAATAAGTACCATATACCCTTTGTAATCAGAATATCATCTTTGAATATAAATTATAACACGCCTCAATACTAGTACTTTTTCTATTTAATATCAAGTCTAGGTATTTTAATTGATTACATATAACACCTACACTTTTAAATAGGAATATAATGACGGAGTCAAAACAATATTTGTCCTAATAGCAATAATACGTACACTTAGTACGCTTAATACCACAACTATAAATAATAGTTACCAAGACAGGACATATTTAAAAAAGGTCACAACTTTAATGCATGATAGGAATACTACGGTGAAGTTGTAGTAATACCAAGCATCAATATGATGGATATAAATTGATACAAATTCATGCAACAAAGTGGGTAATATGAAGGTTTTGTCTAGCATAAGAAACTATATCCATTAAAGTTTTTGGAGAATACTAAAAAATATATACGATTGTGTGATCAAGGGTGTCTTAATGGAAAAATTAATCAGAAACTATAAAGTACACTGATTTGATGCATGATTATGTATGAAAATGTATTCGTTAAAGGTTTTGTCTAATACGGTTTAGAACATGGTCGTTTAGTCAACCATGTTCTTGTTTTAAAATGTTGGAATGAATTTGTCAATTACATAAATTGGAACATGATCATGTATCAAATTACGTCCAATAAAGTATTTTTTAATATGGTTAATTTCACAGTTATGTGGTTAATCATGTTCTTGTTTATATTTTAGTAGGGACTCCTACGTGGGCCATGTTATGATGCCTTGTATAGGCTGCTATATAATGTCATTTATGGGTCGTGTTATGTTAAGCGGTGACAATAATGGATACAACTTGCAATCATGTGTGGGCTCTTTTTACTTAGAAGGGAAGAGTGTTCAAGATAATTTCCTTTAGACCATGTTTACAAAGGACAATATAGAACTAAAATGTTGCACGTAGGTCTCAACTTCACTAAGCTCCACTAAAAGACATGTCATGCATTCTTAACCCTATATTATCATTTTTTGGTTATGGTAATCAAAGTATATATACTTTGCCAACTTTTTAGGTTGCGGGAAGAGAAAGAGCAGACGTGGGGACTCGGGTCGGGGCGCAACCTAAGTAAGAGAGCCATTCCATTTAGGGTGAGACAGAATGGCGGGCACGAATGGTCTGGTATCTGAGCCAATTGGTCATATGACAACTACTTCACTAATTTTTTGAGTATTAGCTGCCTACCAATATATTGTAAGGCCCCATCATATACCCTAGAAGTATTATAGCATGTCTATGGTGTATTAAGAAGTGAACATAACGAATTATGTACATCTAAATATAGTAAGAGACATAGTAGTACTTAATGTAAAAGACATAAGTAAATGAGTAATTTGTTCGTTTCATCAAGGAAATACATATTTAGACGTGAAATATAGATGGGTATTTTTGACATGTTTGCTTAGATTTATGAGTGTGATGTGAGGGGAATTGATAAAAAAAGTATTCCATAAGCAAATGGAATGTTTTTGGTTAAATAGGATGCGTTTTTGTGTTGCTTTTGCATGATAAGACCGAAGTTAGTTAGTTTAAGATATGTACCTCGCTAGATGGATAGGTTCCACTAAACATACTTCTGTAATTTGACCATATCTCGACCTATATAGCTCCAAACTGGATAATTCAAGTTGGAGATTAAACAATAGACATAGATAGAAAACTTTTATGAAGGAACCGAAATTGATTATGCCTATAAGATTTTGAATTCTGGCTTAAAGTTGAATTATGGATGTTGTCCCTATTTTCGAACAGCCTGTAGCATTTTGGGTATAACTCCCATAATAATTAACCAAATTGCATGAAATTTATTCCATTAGAAAAATAAGACACGAGGGAATGAAATTAATTGATAAGATTATAGGCCAATGTGGCAAGTAAAGGAAGAAGAAGGACCAATATGCAATTTTCTAAAGTTAACACATGGACCAAATAGATTAAGGCATGTGTGACCAATAATAATAAAGCATGTGTGTTCAATATAAATTAAACATATGTGTGAGTCTTGAAAGTTCTTGAATGGACATATGGAGAGGGGAGATGGACAACATTTTGGGGGTTCTAAGTTCAGATTTTTCTCCTCTCCATTTCACCTTCATCATCCCATCATTTTTCATGTAAACAATCAAGTCAGTCTTAGGTGGAAATCAAGGTAAAAGTTAGAGATTTTTCTTCACCCTTACCTTTCTTGCTTTGATTATGAAGAACTGGAATTATAAGGTTGGAAGTGGGACTGAGATGTGTATTTGTGATGTTTCTAGTTGGTGAGTCAAGCAAAGCCAAAGAGGAAGGGAAGGAAAGGCAATAGAAGACCTACCTTGTCAATTTTGAGGTTTGGGACTTCACTTAGTTAATTTCTTTATTTGTGTGTATTTAAATGTGTAAAAAGATTCATTTAGATGTGGAGTGATTACTGGGATGATGCTTTGGTGTTATTTTAGTGTTATCTTGCATAGAATTGGTTGAATATGACAAGAGAGTATTATGTAGTGGAATTCTATCTACGCTTTGTTAAACCGGTCACATTGTTTGCGTCATAACCCAACATACAAACCTCCAAATTGGGTGATTTCGGTTTCATATGAAACATAAGAGATAGAAATAGAAATCTCTAGAAGATACTTTGACTTAATTCTGGCTTTATGATGTGGAAAATTAAGATAGTAAATGGTGACCTGATGTCGCCCCTGTTTTGGAGCAGCTTATGATATTTGGTCTATGTCTCGTGATTGGAAAGTCCAAATGGTATGATTGGTAGTGCTATGGAAATTAGAGACATAGAGTAACAAATGTCTAGAAGACCTAAAAATATAATCCGAACGTTTTCTATATGAATTTTAAGGAACAAGTGGAGTTTGTTATATTATTTGCTTCTGGACTGATTGTTTGCCTATTTTTAAACCACTGTAGGCTTATCTCAATTTTGAGTTTGTTTTCATTTCTGATTTTTACCAAATCTTATCCAAACCTTTTTGAATGTGTATGAAACTTTTCAAACACCTAGAAATAAGTGAAATAGGACTTGCCATCTGTGAATTGGATGATTGAACATTGGAATTTAAGATTAAGCATAATGCATTCCATAGAAAAATTGCATGTACATAAATGATTTGTTTGCGTATTTATTACTCGTATGTGTATAGTATGATTATAAAAATGTGATTTTGACACCTTCTAATGGTAGTAAGTTATGACTTGCATGTATGAACACAAATATATATTTTATGACTTCAAGTGAATATCATATTATGAATTGTGAAATTGGCAAATGGTTAAAGTAAAGGTTACAGTGTCTGCTCTATTGTCTTGATGGTAGATAGATAGGCATGCCTATAGGGATACAACATAACTGCTATAGTTTAACACTAATTGTGTCTTCATTTCGAGACTATAATGTCTCCATAGTTTGATGCCTTAGGGTATCCACAATTTGATACTTTTGAGTATCCACAGTTTTGATATCTTCAGATATCCACAGCTCCCGTTATCCACACCTACGAAAATGTGCAAGCTTAACACAGAAAGCAAAGTAAATGGTTATAAATAAGAAATGAAGCATGACAACTTAAATAATTGGTATTAGTGAGCGTTTGCATTTGTACTTATAATTTGTATTAATGAGCATTGAATATCAATATTTGGCTTATAAATGTGCATTTTGGGTATATGGATAATATGTTGAAGCATAACTGCATTATGTACTTTGCTTAGATATGCCATCATTGTTTACAGGAGTGTTGGATATCAATATATGGTTCATAAATGTGAATTTATAGTATGTGAGTCGTGATATTTTTGACTGTGTGTGCTTGACAAATGACTACTGTGAGTGATCATCCAAACTAAGTGTTTTCCCTACTAAGCTTTCAAGCTTATCACATGCGTTAATCCGTATAGGTCCAGGTCATAGAAGTGAGATACCTGGAACATCTGCAAGGACCATGATCAATAGCTAGGAGAAAAAGTACTTTTGGAATGTGCTTTTAATTAAAGATGATTGTATATGTACTGAAGAAAGGAAAATGTATGTTTTCTTTTGGATTACCATGTAATTATAAAGATGTATTACTACTGTTAAATGATAATGTTAAGCATTGGGAAGTTTTGTAATGTTTATAGGTATAGCATTGAATAAAATTATATACCTTGAATGCATGTATAGAAATTTGGTTACTATGTGTGCAGATAGTTGTAGGTTCCGTATAGGGGGTGTTGCACTTATCCTACCCAATGTAAACTAAATGAGTAAGGCAAAAACTTATTGAGGCCCTCTAAATCTCTTTAAAGATTATTCTAATGTTTTGTGTATCCACTATGTACAATGCACAAGACTTAACCTATCTCATTTTTTGGGTTCATTCCTTGAACCTTTTTCACCCATTTTTCATATAGAAACTTATAATCTCAATAACGTATAATGGTGAGTGAAAGAAAAATAAGTAAATATAGAGATAATGGAATGGAATTTTAGTTGTGTAAATTTTTTTAATCAAAACAATGATTATGATAAGGAATATCTACCTACTAAAACTCCACTGCCCATTCTTTTTATGTTTTTATCTATGCACAACATTTTATATAAAGATTGAGATTATAATGAATAAATAAATTTGTATATAAGTGAGCATAAAGGCAAATAGATAAATATTAAAGTTGGAGAGAAGGGAACTTTAACTGTATAAATTTTTATTCAAAACTATGGTTATACTAAGGAATATATAGCCACCAAAGTTCCTTCCTCCAAATTTCAATATTTATATATGTCCACAGTGTCCCCTCAAAAGTAGAGTAATATTAAGATAAAGCATAAGGAACTTTGTTGGTGTACATTTCTCATTAAAACAACGGTGTTAACAAAAGTAATATATATCCACTAAAATTTCTTCTATTGTTATTCAAAAATTTTTTAGTGTTACTTAATATATTTATGTATGCACAGTGTCTCCCTTAAAGTTTACGATATATAAATATATGTGTATGATCATTTTGTCAATTTTTTATTTAAGAGGATATAATTTCTCAAAAAATATGGAAATGTTAACTATTTTCTCTACTCTTATAGATATAGTTTTGAATATGTTGAAATGGTGATTGCAAACCTACCAGTTAGAACGATTAATTGAGGCACACGATGTTCCAAATTATCAAACTTGTATACATTTATGATAGTGAACGTATGTCATTAGAGAAATAAATTCTTATATGAGTTATTATTGGAGGTAAGTATTCCTCTAATAAGTCATTGATCATTTTTGTTTGACTATCTGTTTACGGGTGATATGCTATTTAGAAGTTCAATTCATATCCCATCATATTAAAGAGAGACACCAAATTAGCCAACAAATCGAACATCTCGATCACTTATAATGTTTGTTAGAACCCCAAAGTGCTTCTCCACATTTTTTTTAGAAAAGCTCTTCAACAACATTCGAGGGACATAAATTGAAATTGGCACAAAGATTGCATATTTGGAGAACTTATCAAGCACCACTAGAATTGAGGTTATGTCGTCCACCTTTGAGAACCCACCAATGAAGTCCATCAAAACTGACATCCATAGTGTTTCTAGAATAGGAAAAGATTGCAACAAACTTACCTCCTTCTTTCTTTCAGGGTTATCCAATTGACAAACAAGGCAAGTTTTGGCATATACATAAATGATGTTCTCCATCTTTGGTCAATAGTAAGATTGAGAAAGGAGTGTGAACATTTATTGGACTTCGGGATGACCAGCCCACTGTGAATCATGTGCCTCCTTCATTAATTATGTTTGCAAGGCATTAAAACTTGGCACATACAACTGATTATACTTTTTCATTAGCAACCCATCGTTATCAAGCCAAAAAAAACGAACAACAACATCTTCTACTTGCTTCACAATTTGGCTATAAGTGTTTTCAAGTATAGCTGCTAGTTTAATTTGCTCCAATAAGTCCGATTCAACTTGATTGATAGCATGCAAGGCTGTAAAGACTTCTTTCTGACTCAATGCATATGTCACATTATTGTGTCTCCCTAGTTTATGCTCCCTTACAAAATCATATTCAGCAAGAAACTCTTTATATTGGGTTTGCCTTATAAATAATTTATTTTGTATCCTGAAAAAGGTATTAGCTACATTATCCGTACGAAAAATAATCCTGGTACCTAATAAGTATACCCTCCAACCTTAAAGATAATGAACTACTGCCAACATCTCCTTCTTATGTGTCAATTATTATTGCTCGACACCATTAAGCTTACAAATTTTAAATGCAATAGGATGTCCTTCTTGCACGACGCGCCAATAGCTTTGTTCGAAGCATCTATGTGTACCTGGAAAAGGAGATCCAAGTCGGGTAATTTCAATACAGGTTCAGTTGAAATAACAACCTTCAACTTTTCAAAGGCTCCTTAGTATGCCCTTGACCGACTCCACTCTTGTTTCTTCAATAAATCTATCAAAGATGTTGCTTTCTTTGAGTACCTCATAATAAATTGGCAATTGTAGTACACCAAGCCAAGAAAGCTCATAAGTTCTTTTATCGTTTTTGGAACCTGTTAATCAACAATTTATGTATCATTTTAGGATCCATTTACACCTGGGCCTTACTCACCAAGTATCCTAAAAACTTTATTTTTGATTGCACAAATTCACACATCTCCATTTTCACAAAAAGTTTATATTGTCGCAACTACTCGAATACCTTCATTAAATGTTGTATACGCTCTACCATGTTAGTTTTATAGACCATAATATCATCTAAGTAGACCACCATAAAATTGTCTAACAAGTCACATAACATGTCATTCATCAAATTATAAAAAATAGCATGGGCATTCGTTAAACCAAATGGCATGACCAAAATTCATATGAGTCATATTGAGTTATACATATTGTCTTTTCTAGTCACCTTCAACAATTTACACTTGCGATTACCCATTCTCAAGTTTAAACAATTTACACTTGCGAATACCCATTCTCAAGTTTAACTTTTTGAACACCGCTACCTTTGATAATATGTCCATCAAGTTTTGAACTAAAGGAGCAAGATATTTATTTTTGATACTTACCTTATTCAGAGTTTGATAGTTTACACATAAACACAAGGCTCCATCTTGTTTCTTTTAGAGCAAAATTGGAGCACAATTTTGGGCTTTAGATGGTTGGATGTATCATACTTCCAACAACTCACCAAGATGATCCGTAATTTCACCAACTCTAATGGTGACATCCGATAAAGGTACGGGCAGGAAGAATTACACCTGACACTAACTTGATCTCATGATCAACTTTGCAAGGAAGTGGGAGAGTCTTTGGTAACTCTTAATGCATCAAATCCTTGAATTCCCTTAATGTTTTTCTAACCGCATTTGAGAATTCCAACATATGGTCTTCCGTAATTTCCCATATGGTCACAATGTAAGTCTCTATACCTTTTTTGAGGCATTTTTTGATACTCATAACAGAAACATGTGCTATAATTGTTGTTTTGTCCACTGTTCTTTTGCTAGACCTATAACAATTTATATAGCATGAATTTTGATCATTCATAAGCACAATACCTCCAAAATGTGGATATAACATTATCTTTGCCATCTTGAAAATGTTAATGCTAAAATTAAGAAAAAATCATCAAGAGGTATCGCCAACATGTTACACTTCCTATGCCAACTTCGCATTTTCAAAGGAACAGTGTATGCAGCTCTTACCATTGCTTGTGCTTTCGTCGTGGGAGTTTTTATCTTTATAAGGCTCTTACTAAGTTTTAACCGCAAATTTTGCACCATCCCTTCTACAACAAAGGAATGAGTGGTTCCCGTATCCATTATAGTCGTAAGCTACTTCCCATTGAGTTATACATATACATAAGGCATTCAAAGAGACTCACTTCCGTACTAACTGTATTGAGTAAGTAGATATGATTAAGCCCCGCTTATGAGTGATCACTTTTACCATCCGCATTTGCTATCTAGGCATTCAATTTCTCCTTTCTTGGGCAATCACGAGTATAGTGAGGTCCAGGGGCGGATCTAGAAATTATTTTGAGTGGGGGCAAAATATTTAAAGTACTTTTATATTACTGAAAAATTTTTATTTTAATTATTATTTTAAATTTTAATTTCATTAAAAATTTAAAATTTTTCACCATTAATTTAATTGGTGACAAT
>JAOSBP010000206.1:33035186-33052974 GCA_027563825.1 Erythroxylum mucronatum
CCCCTTCTTAAATTTCCCTTGCCGTTGGCAGAAACATAAAGGTTCGTTTGATCGGTGGTATCATGGCGTTGATAAGTCATGACGAGACCATTGAGTTGTCTATCTCCCGTTGTCGTGCAGCTTGCGAATTCGTTGGGTCTGGAACGTTTCCATCTCCGACAATAAAGCTCAGCTTCCTGCGTCCTCCAATGGCAAGTTTCATAGCTTGAGCCCACTCCCAATAGTTAGTTCCATTCAGTTTGTCTGAGACGATAACAACTGAAACTTCTTCAAGATCATAGGTCATTGATGACTGACCTCCAGTATGGTTTGGGTTTGTCACGGAGGATTCCTTAAAACTAGAAGTCATTTCTTGACTTATCATGGTCGACGCCTTGGTTACACTCTCTCTTTCACATGACTATGATATCACGTGAATAAAAGCTGATTTGCTCCGTATTATATTACTAAGAGAATGTAGTACATATATACATGAATAGGAGTACAGAATAAGCTAGATAATCTATACAGATACAAAAAAAATTTTTTTAAGATAATGTTTCTCTGAGATGAAGTTATCTAACCTATAAAATTTGATTACAATCATATTATAATATTATGAGATAATATCATGAGATAATATCTCTTCACGAATAAAAGAACAACCGTCCCTAAAGTTGCTGGTCCTTAAATGATACGATATGTAGACCACCAAAGCGACCATGTCATCACATTCTGTCAACTATCATCTGTCAATCAAGTTGTCTAGTATCTGACCTTGAGAAAAAGTTTAAATCCTGCAACTAAACTACCACCACTGTTACTCTGAAAAATCAAACCCACCGGAGATTAGAGCCTCATGTTTTACTCCTAACGTAAGTTGGACTGAGAGCTGTAGGGTGTAGACTACCAATTTTGATTCATTTGTCTCTGATTGCTTCCTGAAAATTGTAGCAAGAAAAGATCCAGGCTTTGTGAGTTGTGACCCCATTATTCCATTTCATTTTTCAGGTGAGAATAAAACCATCCATTTCAACCACGAAACATGCTATCATCCACGTGGCAGAACCCTATTGCCTAGCTCACGATAGCCTCAAATGTGACATCTTTTTGATAACCATATATAAATAAACAGAAACTGCATGCTTACATGTGGTGAAGGGGCTCGAGACAGGAAGAGAAGATAAGATTAGAACCAATTCTGGGGAACCCTTTTTGTATATTTTCGCATTGTAGCTGTTAGCTTCTGAAACTAAAAGAAAGAGCAAAACAAAATAATGGCTTCAGCTTCATTTCTCAAGTCGTCACCGGTCCTTGACAAGTCTGAGTGGCTTAAGGGTCAGACTCTCCGTCCGGCCTCTGCCTCCATTGTCACGTGCACCACCTCCGCCCCATCTGCTCTCACCGTTCGTGCTGGTTCCTACGCCGATGAGCTTATCAAGACCGCGGTATGTGCTTAATCTACTCTTTTAAGTTTATATACTCCAATTTCACTTTGGAACAAGAATTGTCAACTTACTATTACATGCAGAACAAAAAACATGGTCTAACTCAAGTAAGAAGCGAAACTGTGGGGCATCCTATTCCATGACCTAATCGGAATACAAACTATATAGATGCCAATAGTAGCTCATTTTCGGTCATTGCCACCGAATTAGCTCGCTTCAGACCGTAACCATGTGCACTTGTTTGTTATACTGGAGTCGCAGATTAAACTTCTACGAGAGCATGCTCGAATTGTAATTATATGGTTAAGAAGTAAGCGACGCAACCTTAAACGACGATTGAATAATAACCCATATGTAGATGTGAACTGCAGTTGAAGATACATAATTAAGAAACATTGTAAGAGACTGTCATATGTTTCTTAGTGGATGAGTTAAGAGCATAAATCTCTCTTGCTAGAATGAATTTTTAGACTACATTACAGACTAGCTATACAAACACCGTTCGGTCCATAGTGAATTAGTGATGGAAGTAAGATGAAATATCGAGTACATCTGTTAGAGTTGTCCATCTTTGCTGTGCAGAAAACTATTGCATCACCTGGCCGAGGTATCTTGGCTATGGATGAGTCCAATGCTACCTGTGGGAAACGTCTCGCCTCAATCGGACTAGAGAACACAGAAGCTAACCGCCAGGCTTACCGTACCCTTCTTGTGTCTGCCCCTGGTCTTGGCCAATACATCTCCGGTACTATCCTCTTCGAGGAGACCCTCTACCAATCCACCACTGATGGAAAGAAGATGGTCGATGTTCTTGTTGAGCAAAACATAGTCCCCGGTATCAAAGTAGATAAGGTAAAATGTGTCATCGATATATAAGAAGTATGTACTAATGAATTTAATTTTACTCGAGCTGAATATAGTTGTCCACTTGTGACTTGAACAATGAGAACAGGGTTTGGTGCCTCTAGCTGGTTCCAATGACGAGTCCTGGTGCCAAGGTCTTGATGGTCTCGCCTCTCGCTCAGCTGCTTACTACCAACAGGGTGCTCGCTTCGCCAAATGGTATAAAACATATTGTTATTGTACCTCACATAAGATATTATGTTCAGATTATGTCAATTAGCTACTGGTATGAGCATATCTTTAATACAAGTTTCTAAACTTCACCAGGCGTACAGTTGTAAGCATCCCCAACGGTCCCTCTGCCTTGGCAGTTAAGGAAGCTGCCTGGGGTCTTGCTCGTTATGCAGCCATTTCACAAGTACAAAGCTTACTTTTGTCTGTTTTTGTTCCTTGTATTTTCGTAACTGATCTATGTATATGTCTGATCGAAAAATGATTCTGTAGGACAATGGTTTAGTCCCAATCGTGGAGCCTGAAATCTTGCTTGACGGTGACCACGGCATTGACAGAACCTTTGAAGTAGCACAGAAGGTTTGGGCGGAGGTGTTCTTCTACTTGGCCGAGAACAATGTCATGTTTGAGGGTATTCTCCTCAAGCCTAGCATGGTCACTCCTGGGGCTGAATGCAAGGAAAAGGCCACCCCTGCAAAAGTTGCTGATTACACCCTCAGGCTCCTCAAGAGAAGAATCCCACCAGCTGTCCCTGGAATCATGGCAAGTCCCATTTGACTTTGCTTAAGTTTACTGATCAAAGTGATGCGCTGTTTTCTTAATCTCCTTATGTGGGAATCGAACTGCTTATACTAACTGTGAAGCCATCTTCCGGAACAGTTTTTATCTGGTGGACAATCTGAGGTTGAAGCAACCCTCAACCTCAACGCCATGAACCAAGCTCCAAACCCATGGCACGTCTCATTCTCATATGCCAGAGCTCTCCAGAACACTTGCCTCAAGACATGGGGAGGCAGGGCAGAAAATGTGAAGGCAGCTCAGGAGGTACTACTTGTTCGTGCCAGTGCCAACTCACTGGCTCAGCTTGGGAAATACACCGGTGAAGGCGAGTCAGAAGAGGCCAAGAAAGGAATGTTCGTCAAGGGCTATGTCTACTAACCTGTCGAAGCAAAAAAGCTATAGATGCTGCAGATACAAGTGGAGACTGATTTCTCCCTTGATGTGTTAACAATTTAAAGCCTGGAAACTATTTTGTTCTTTGGTTACATTTGCTTAGCCACTTTATAAGCCTCTTGCCCCTGAGATTGATTAGTCTGCACTAAAATATAATACATCATACTCCATTAACGTGCTGTTTTCGAGTCCTAATATTGGACTTACCTTCTTTGAGAGTTGCTCTTTACAATTTCTACAATGGTTCATCTGAAGACGCTCCTTTCTTAGCATTGAACGAAAGCACACATACAGAGCTCACTCAACAGTAGTAACCATTTCTTGGAACTCCCCGTTCCTATGTTAATGACAAATGCGGATAAAGATCGGCCAACCACTGGGACAGGCATGGACAAGGAACAACCTTTGTTATCTAGAACTCAAGCTGTATAAAGCTTTTGTATTGTAGTGACCACTTCATGATGGGTAGGCGAACTTACAGGACAACATTAGGATAACAAGTTACAGGTACAACCACCTCGCACGAGGAATTTCTCATGGACTTGCGAAAGCATCATTATTATCCTGAAACCGCCGTCATGAATTCCAATACTAAATTACAAGCTATCCTTCCAAAGTGTAGGGCCGTAGTTGCTCAAAAGAAATGTCGAAATATTTACTGTTTTTTTTTTGGGGTTCTAGGAACCAGCTAGAGGCACCAAACCCTGTCTTTGCACTTGATTATTGTACCATTTCTCACAGCCCGACCTAGTTAGTCATGCTTCAGACCTCTATTATTTAGACAACATAATAAATATTTTCAACTTAAAGCTAGCATCTGCAGTTCATCCAAAGAGACCGCAACACCTGATAAAAAATATTCAGAAAGGGCTCATTTTTACCATGAAGTTCTTGGTAGCAACAAAACAAAATAAAAGTGAAACTATTACCCCACTTAAACGGAGCCAAAATATGGATTTCATCTTCAACTGTAAGTACCGACTAACCAAAGCTATTTGACATAGAGCAGCTTTAGATAACAGAAAATAAGAGAAATTAAAATAGAACAGGAAAACAGAAATAATTGACTGGAAAAGGGTCCTCAACCATCATAAGCATGCGGCTAACAATTATACTGCACATACTGCAAAGTCTCGTAACATTGTTATACTGAAACAGTGAGGCGTGAATTAACAGAATGAAGAACAAAGAAGAATTTATCTGGTGTTGCCTATTTTTAAACTCAATATTTCTAGGAATGGCACAAAAAGTTGCAATGAGCTACAGTCCCTTCATAAAGAACAACATATAGAAAAATCAAGGTTGACCAGACTTGTGAACAGATTTATGCCTGGCTTATTTTTCAGGCTCTCTTTTGAAGGTTCCAAAAGGAACCACGCCAGCTGATGCATGGTTATTGCCACTGGTTACATCCATGCCCTGTCATATAAGGCAGTGACATTACTTCATTCAGTATAAGATTTATGCATCATCAGAGGGGTGTTTTTATAACAGAAAAGATTGTGGTGTAAAGTAGCAGAATTGTTATTATTTGGAGTTAAATGTGGTATCAGATTACCTTTGTGCCTATCAAATGTCTCAGTTCTACCAAACACTGTATCAGTATGTTTCTAATTATGTGACTTTCTGATGTTCAAAATGTTGTGAACTGGAAATAAAACATAAATTGGACAAGTACCTGGTTACTTGAATTTTGCCCATGTATCCGCTGAGGACGAGAATTAAGATCAATCATTTTATTATCCACCTTGCTATCACCATTGGTATTATTCACCTTATGATTTTGTTGATTTTCCCTCATTGACATTTTAAGTGGCTGATTTTGGTCCCTCCTGATCTCATTGTGATCAAGATTTTGTTGTCCTAGTTCCTCTAGGTGTCCAGGTTTATCACCTGGAAACTAGATAAAACAATTGAGGAACGACGTCCATTTCAGGGACCTTTTTATTAAAAAGATAAAAAACCCAAACCTCACAGTGCAGAGACACAAACCTCAGCTTTCTGCCTCAAGAGGAGATACCTCCCATGGGTCCTTTTACCACCAACATGCACAATCATATCACACTGAAGGCAGAGGGAACTACCATCTACCTCACAGTAAAAGAAAGCTACATGCATTTTCCAAGGGAAGCCAAAAACACTCAAACTTTTGTACAGAATTTAAAATTTCAATATCTAAGCAAAAGCAAATAATAATAATGAAATAAGAGAGGAAAGTCATAGTACCAGGTGCATTCTCACATATGTCACATTGAGGGACATCACTGGGATCTGCAAGCCCAACCCGTACATGCCGACTAGCAAGCTTGTTACACATATGAACCTGTAACTCCAATATATGTTTATCTTTACAACAACTATGAGAATTGTAACGGTAGGCAAATTCAGAAGGAAAATCAGAAGCTTTTATTACCAAAATTTCCAGTTCAAAATCGAAAAACCATATCCATACGCTCACATGCGTTGAGCATAAATGACAAGGACTTCACTCTCTGGTTTGAACGTTTGGATGTTTTAAAATATTTTTTCTTGAATAAGTCATTATAAAGGTAAGACCTGAAATGAGTTGGATCGCCAAAATCAAGGCCTTAGGTTACTTAATTTCGCCATCCCTATCTGGGAATTCAACTGGATAGTTGGAAGCAAAATGTTTATAAAGAATCCAACATAATAGAATCATACAAATTCCAATTAGATCCTCACATTCTATCAGAATCAAATTACATATTTCAAAGGTACTCAAGCCAACATGCCGGTTCACTTATGCATGGACACGACCTTAAACAAATTAAGGAGCAAGTAGGGATGACATAGTCTTTGACAGGCTAAAGATAGCAACCGTCCATTTGTTTCAATGTCGATAAAAGTCTTATCTAATTCGGTTTCATCCCCTAAAATCCAATCCTTACATGGAGAAATGATTAATCTAAACACTACAAGCACTAAATAAATCAAGAAAGGATGAAAAGTTAACTGATAAGAGATCAACCCATGTCAAATTGATCCAAAAAACTTTGTTCCATTTAAAATGAACAAGACTTTCAGTAAAACTTACAGACTGTGTCCAATCCCTTATCTTTCAAACCAAGTTTCGAAAACAAAGTAATCATAAAAGAGACAGAAACTGTAAGAATTCGTACCTTCTCATCGCATGAACGGCAAAGGGCAGCCTCGTCGGCGGCGCAGAAGAGGATCGCGGCGGCGCTCTCGCACGCATCGCACAGTGTACGCATTTCTTTTTCCCCACTTAAGCTATCTCCTTCACTACTCAAGTCTCTTGCTCCTCTTCAATACAAGGTCTCCATCATCAACTCATGCCACCGTTTCAACGTCACTAGCTAAAGCCCGTCATGTAGTTGCTAGAAAGCTATCGAGAAAACGGAGAGAACAAGAAAGAAAAATTTATTATATATGGAGAAGAAAAACCAGTACTAGGAAGAAGAAGTACAGAGACCTTCTTTGAGTATACATTGAGTATATTTATGTACTTGTCGCTGAGCTGTTGATCTATGTGATCTGTTCAAACTTCAAATGTTGTCGCTGGTGTATGGATTAACGAGGATTTCCATGCGCCATGGAAGGATGTGAAGAGCACGCAACGTGGTAAAGCCACGACCTCTTTGTAAGTGGGATCCACCTGATTGTCAGGGTTTGGGTCATGAACAGTAAGTTACCGGTGTTTTATTTATGGCGTAGAAAATTCAGTTTTTTTCATTCCTTGTTTGAAAACAAAAATCTTTTTAATGTTAATAGAGTCGGGGAGCTTCTTTGATGAGTTTGGCGAGGCGTTAGTTGGTAAGAGACGAGAAGTGGGTGGGTGGATGTTGATTATTGTTATAAACATAATAGTTTAATATTTTATTTTTGAAAATTTTTTTATACCTTTTATTTAGTAGAGGAATAAAATTTATTTCTTAGAAGTGACTCTTTTCTTTAAATATTTTTAATATTAATTAATTAAATACAATTAATTAATTAAAGTATTTTAATTAATTGATTGATTGAAATAAAATTAATTACAATAAAATTAATTTAAATATTATTAATAAGTAATTAATTAATTACATTATAATTCAATAAAACATAATTATTCATTAATTAAAATACTGTAATTAATTAAATTATAATTAATTAAATTATTATTATTAATTACAATATAATTCATTAATTAAATTATAATTAATTAATTAATTATAATTTAATTAATTAAAATATTATTAATTAAAATATTATTAATAAATAATTAACTACATTTTAATTAATAAACATATTATTAATTAATTAATTACAATATACTTAATTAAAATTTAATTAATTAATTAAAATATAATAAATTTTTATTTTTAATATTTTTTACAAACCAACCACTATCAATAGTAATGGTAATCATTCATTCCTCTTAACCAACTATCATAATTATAATGATAATATCAATTCTCATTGTTCACTATATTCATTCTCATTTTTATTACTATACGCCATAGAAGGATGCGAAGAGCACGTAACGTGGTTCAGCCACGACCTCTTTGTAAGTGGGATCCACCTGATTGTAAGGGTTTGGATCATGAACAGTAAGTTAGCGATGTTTTATGGCGTAGAAAATTCAGTTTTTTTTATTCCTCGTTTAAAAACAAAAATCTTTTAAATGTTAATACACTGAGGGGTACTTGTTACGTGAGTTGGAGAAGGGGTTAGTAGGTAAGAAATAAAAAGTGAGTGGTTGGTTGTTGATTATTATTATAAAGGTAATAGTTTGATATCTCATTTTAAGAAATCCTCTATATCTCTATTTAGTAGAGGAATAAAACTCATTCATTAGTAGTGGCTCTTTTTTAAAAAATATTTTTAATATTAATTAATTAAATACAATTAATTATTTAAAATATTGTAACTAATTAATTAATTGAAATAAAATTAATTACAATATAATTAATTAAAATATTATTAGTAATTAATTACATTATAATTAATTAAAATATAATTATTCATTAATAAAAATATTGTAATTAATTAATTAATTAAAATATTATTATTAATTAGTTAATTACAATATAATTAATTAAAATATAATTCATTCATTAATTAAAATATTGTAATTAATTAATTAATTAAAATATAATTAATTACAATATAATTCATTCATTAATTAAAATATTGTAATTAACTAATTAATTTAAATATTAGTAATTTAAATATAATTAATTAATTACAATATAATTAATTAAATTATTATAATTAATTGACTAATTACATTATAATTAATTAATTAGTTACAATATAATTAATTAAAATATAATTCATTCATTAATCAAAATATTGTAATTAACTAATTACACTATTTTAATTAATTAATATATTGTAATTAATTAATTAAAATATAATTAATTAATTAGTTAAGATATAATTAATTTTTATTTCTTAATATTTTTTACAAATCAATCAATATTAATAGTAATGATAATTATTCCTTTCTTTTAATTAACCATCATAATTATAACGATAATATTTATTATCATTTTTCACTAGATTTATTCTCATTCTTCTTATCATTCTCCCGGAAAACAACCCCTAAAAATCAAGAAATCACGTTGTCCTATTTTTTTTCAAATAATCACATCTCACTTTTAACATCACAGAAAATCCGAAAGCAGGCTGACAAGACCATTGACTGAGGACCCACCAAACCAGACCACACTCCCTCCCAACGGTCCCAAGTCCCATCCCCGGTTGTAACCCACGAAGAAGCGGCAATTGCAAATTGCAATGCAAGAGGCTATTTGTACAACCCTACTCTGGTACTCTACTACTCTATGTCTTGTCGTCTACCACTCTTACATGTTTTTGATACGCATCTACTCAGGCGGTAGTCACTCCCTGCTATTGCTTTAACTTCTTGCGTTGTTTTAATATTTTTCACCATCCAATTAACTAGTATTGCATTCACCCAGCTCTCTTCCGTCCATTTTCTGTTTCTCTTTGTTTTGAGATAACGATTTCTTCTTTTTGAATGAATCCACAAGGTGAGCTCGAGTTTTTCCTAAATCTTTAAATATTTCTTTATCCTGAACTGGGAATTTGTTTACTTCAGTTCTTTGTTTCTTTTTCTCTGTAACCTGTTTGTGGAGTTCCTTCGCCTTTTCCTTGATTCACCTAGTAAGCTTTGAATCATAACTTTAAAGTGCCACTGTTTCATTGATATCGAATTACACTTCTCTCCTTCTATCGTTTCTGAATTATGAAGAAGCACCTCAATCGGTGAACGTTTCTCTTGAGAGGTGGGTTTATTCTTCATGCCATTGTGGTTCAATTCAAGATTTATATATCGGGAAGATGAGTTTTTAGTCTCTGAGGATGGCGATGTTGACACAAGCAAAATGGAAAAAATAAAAGCATAGGAATGGAACTTTGCTGTCAAACCAAATATACAGGAAACTGAAAGCTCACGCCGCAAATGTTGGAAGCCACTGATTAAAATCCCTTTTAAGCAATATCTTAGCTTGTCTTACATACGTTTGTCTTCGGTCTTTTAGTCTTTATTTGATTATTCATTGAAGCTGGATATCTTGTATTTTTAGACCTGGGTTATTCCCCTTGCATTTTTATCTTTCCTGTCTTTTGAATCGTTCCCGTTTTCAATTGGTACATTTTCTTTTCTTTTTTTTGTTATTATAGTCCGCACCAGCAAGGTAGGTTTCGATGACTAAAAACATGTCATACAATTTAATTCGGTTTATTGTTCTTTTGGATGCAAGACAAGCTTAAGAATGGATACTTGCAACCAGAGTGAGCACATCATGTAATGTCTGTAAATATGTCTCGGCAATCACACCTTCCTCCTCGCAGCCCGTTTCGAAAGAAACCTATATCTATCAGAACTCAAGAGTCTCACTCACAACACACCAAGACTCTGTCCCAGGATTCCATCCTGGAGGAAAATCCAGCTTGGCTCTATGACTTGCTAGATGATAAAAATACGAATTCTTATGAGATTTTTCACCGTCGGTCAGCCAGTGATTCAGTTAGCCTGTTGAACACTTCAGTTTATCCATCAAGTTCCCACAGTAATGAAGAACACACCAAGACTCTGTCCCAGGGTTCCACCCTGGAGGAAAATCCTGCTTGGCTCGATGACTTGTTAGATGATGAAAATACGAATTCTTATGAGACTTTTCACCGTCAGTCAGCCAGTGATTCTGTTACCCTGTTGAACACTTCAGTTTATCCATCAAGTTCCCACAATAATGAAGATACAGTTGAGAACGAGACTTGTTATAGGTTGGAATCCACTTACGTTTATGGTCCTAACTCCCCGAGGCAAAAGAGCAACATAAACTTTTCAGAGAATGCAATAAGTTCAGCATTGTCCGATTTTGTGCTTAAGAATCATCTTCAATATATAGATGATAGCCTTTCCATTTCTGCTATCCGAAGCTCGGGCTTAAAAGGGGATGCAGGTAGTTCTAATGGTGAGCTCAGTGCTGAGATAAGTACTACTAAGAGGTTTGAACCTGAACCTAGTGTTTTCTTCATGAACTTGTGTTAACTTTTGGCTCTAAGCGATAGCAACTTTATATGACTTAAATTTTCTTCTTAGGCTCAGGCCTTGAACTTATACCTGCATCCATGTAGTTTCTTATGCAAATGATGTTTTGTATTTTTTACTAGTTTAAGCTAAAAGTATCTGTTGTATACTATATGAATTTTACCTGGGGTGTTGCTGCTGTAGTATAGTTAAAAATAATTTGAGCACAATATCAAATTTTGCTTCATGTGGAGTTTGGTTTTAGATGCGAATTAACTGATCTAGAGCAATGCTCTGCGACCCCAGTTTTGTTTCCCTCAAACAAAAAGGTCTACTTATTTTTCATGCAAATTTACTGCATTGCTTGGATTTCTTGTTATTTATGATTATCTTGGCATCATATCTGTATGACTAAAAAGTGTGCTTGGATACGTGTTTTTCTATAACTAAGATCAAATAGGTAACAGAATACCGTTAAAAGACAGCAATTCAATTTTTCTTAACTAATGTATTCTGGCCACCAAGAAGCAGACAGACATGTTGTGACCAATAAGAGTGCTGCATACTAATGAAAACCTTTACATTCTGCAATTACTTGTTTTGTATTATTTTTTCACGAAAAAATAGGTCTCGATAGGTCTCTGCTTCCATATCTAGGATGTATATCGAGCAGACTGATCTTGATGGACTCAATGCAGGTACCCTGGGCAGCGCTCAAGAGTTCGCAAACTCAAATATATTTCTGAACTTGAGAGAACTGTAGATTTTCTCATGGTAAGTTTTTTCAGATTGCATCAGTTTCTACCGACAACTTTATTGTCCATGTGGAGTCTATCTATCTTGGATTAGCAATATAGGACCTTTTATTCTCTTTTACATGGTCATTTAATTTAGGTTCTGAATATTCTGTGCTAGACTAGAGACGCTGTATTTAGTTTTTACCATGAATTCAGTAAACTTGAGATTGAATATTTGAATGCTTATGACCTTCTTCAGTTATGGCTTTGACTAATATTTAAACTCTTGATAATGAATATAATGGTTTGTTGTACTTAACTTCAGGAGTGATGATGCTGCCGATATGGATACATCCTATATGTCACTAAAGTTGTTGATGGTCTTTTTTTATTGAGTTGAAAGCTTTCTCATTTCAAAATAAAATCATTTTGTTCTTGTTCACATGGTGCAGAATTTAGAATCAGAACTGGCAGTAGATATTGCTTCTCTTCTTCAGCAACGTCTGGCTTTGTCAATTGAAAATAGTAGATTAAAGCAGCAGCTAGCCAGATTGCATCAGAAAAAGCTGATTACGGAGAGTAAGGATTTTTGTACTTTTGTTGAAATTTCTCCATACAGGTTTTCAGTAATCTTAGCGTGGTTTTTAGAAATTGAGATTTGTGGTGCTTGATCAGAATCAGAATTCCTCTTATATTTTCATCAGTCACCTAGTAACTTCTTTTTTTCTAGAAATAAACAGTTAGTCGAAGTATGCAAGATGAGTATAGTTTTACTCTGGGATTTCTGTTCAAATATATACATAGAGTAGATGTCTGAAATACGGACAAAACAACAGGTTCAAGATTCGACTAGCTTTAGGGAAAAGTGGGAGTTTGAATTGTTACAAACTAACAATCCTTATAAGTTGTTATTTGTGCCTTTTCTTTTCTAGTGGAGAATGGTCTTCAAGATTTTTGATCAGGATGAAAAATGCTTTACCATAGTGATAATTTCTAAGTATCATCATGTAGATTATAGTTTGACCATCAATTTTGACGAAAATCTTGCCCGTATGCATTGGTAATATGCTGCTTAATTTTAACGGTCAAGAACACTCAAAATACGAGTCTGCTGCACTCTTCAGGTCAATTTACTTAATAAGAGAGGATTTTAATTTTCAAACTTAAATCTGGCTGTTGGCTTGGCACTAGAATGTAGGGGGACATACAGATAATCAATTTGGACGCAGCTTAGTTGAAGCAGCTGCATGCTAGGGTTGAAAACTAAAAACCTGGAAACGAAACAGAATATGTTTTGATTTGTCTCTAACAACTGGATATGATATGGGAAATAACAGTTTTTTGACATGGGTATTTTTTCCTTTCCACTGAATCTAGTGTTTAACTGAAAGATGTGAAGTTTCTCCTTAAATCTCTCATCCACTGAAATAGTCATGCGTTTGCTTCAGGTCAATACAAGTCTCTAAATAGGGAAGCTGAAAGATTGAAAGCTGGATTAGTGAATCAGCCAAATGGCAAGGTCAGAACAACTTTTGGACATCCTGTTCTTATGGAGACCGATGGATCAAAGGCCAGATGCCAGATGTTAGACATGGCAAAGCTGAATCTCAAATGACACCCCAAGACTCTTTTTAAGTCTTATCTATGGATTTTGACAGCTGCCGCTGTACACGCTCTGTGATTATAACCCATATGCGTCTCGTCTTTATCTGCAATCCCAGTAAAATATCAGGAGAATAATTCCAGCATTTGACAAAATGCCCACGTGGAAGTATGTTATTCCTCTGAAGCTTACAGCACTGCAAGCTGCAGACAATTCCTTTTTTCTCCTCTTTTCTCTTCCTTCCTCATTTTTGTCTCCCTCAACCTCCTTACTTCTTTTTCCCCTCAAAGAACTGAGAAATTATCTGATTATTAATGTTAACGGATAAAGAAGACATTGAACAACTAATTTATCTTGGGCTTGGCGCAGGCTCAAGCTTGTTGCCTTGGGCTTAACATAGGTTGAGCTGAGCCTCATTTATTACCATCTTTATTGAAAATGCATCCAAAAGCAATACAGTCATATAATTCATAGTTTTTAAAAATCTTTTCGTATAGAAAAACAAAAGTTTTAGATTCCATTTAATCTTGAAGTATTTGAATAATTGACTAGCCTTAAAAGAATATGATGATAGAAGAATTTGATTGTAACAAAAAGCATGTTTTTTAATCTTTTTTTAAAATAATGAATATATTAATGCCATAGAAGGTTGGACAAGAGTGTTCTAATTGTATACAAGAACATCCAGGGGAAGGATGAATATCAAGTGTTACAAGAAATCAAAAGACTAGTATGTAGTAAAGGACTATAATAAGCTTATGCAGTAAAAGAAAGTGCTAATTGATTCTCCACTTTGTAAACTCTACTGGTTGAATGAATATTTCTCCTTGTAGTAAAAAGTACGTGCTCTAATTATACCATATATAGCTTGTAAAAGGCTTTGTTTCCTACTAGCATTATCAGTGAAGATCCTTTTGTGTCTTTCATCCTACAAACCATAGACTAAATAGCTAAAAGCCAATATGAAGATCCATAGATCCCCTTCAAACTTCACCTTCATGTTCATATTCCATTTAATAATGCTAGTCCAAAGAAAAGGGGGATTGCTAACATTGCAGAGCTAAAGAACTGCTTGCCATAGGTACTTGCTATACTAACATTGAAAGAATAGATGTTTTATATTTTCAAGGGATGATTTACAAAGTATACACCAATTTGGTAAATGAGAGAATTTGGCTAATCTGTTAGAAGTTAGAGGCATGTTTTTAATAGTTTGCCATAGTATGGTTGAAGATCTAGGTGAATGATGCTTAAGCCACACTATTTTGTGCCAAGGTGCAACACAAGAAGGGTTGCTAAAGAGAGATTAGCAGGATCTATTGGTGTAGCTACCAAAGGAAGTGAAAATCCAAGAAATAAAGTCTTTAATTAAATTGTCTGTGTAGCTGAGTAGGAAATAGGAAATGTTTAGAGCAAGATTGAGTCTATTAAGGTTGTTAGATGACAGTTGTTCAGTAACCAAGGCATTAGTGGGGATATTTGCTTTTAGGGGAGTGGCTTTAATAATAGAATTTAGGGGTCCAATTTTCATACCAGAATGAGGTATTCTTACCATTCTTGAGAATGAATCTACAGTAGTCTCTAATGCTCCATCTTAGCTTAAACAAGTGATTCATAAGGGAAGAGGCATTTGCTGGAATCTTAGCAGCCCAGATGTTTTGATTCTTAATATAATATGTATGTACCCATTTAACCCATATTATTTGTTGATCTTGGATAAGTCTGTATAGTATTTTGATTAAAAGAACATAATTAAGGTTTTTGATAGGTAAAATACCAAGACTGCCATGTTTTCTAGGCAAGCAAAACTCAGACCAGTTTATTCTATTACTTCTAGTTTTGCTATAACTAACTAACCATAAGAAGTTTTGAAATATTTTTTTTCTATAGTCTTGACAATATCCTGAGGAAATATAATATAAGAGGCCCAATATGTACTTAAAGAAGATAGCACAAATATGATCAATTGACATCTGCCAGCTAAGGAAAGTGATATAGACAACTAACTTTCAATTCTGCTCATGATTTTTTCAATAAGAGGTTTCGAAGTATGAGAAGACAGGATTAATGGAGGAGATAGGAATACCAAGACACTTGATAGGTAGATGATCTAACTTAAAACTAGTGACTAGTGTCAATCTAGTTGCAAATTGTGTTGCATTTACTGAAGTAAATAAGCTAGACTTGTCCTTACTGATAACAATGCCTGGCAAACTATTGAAAACTTTGAAAACTTTAATGATGGATGTGACAAAGGGAATGTTAACTATGGAGAAGATAATATATCATCAACAAAAATCAAAATAACAATACCAAGCTTCTTACATTTAGAATGAAATTTGACAACTTGTTTCTTAGTGGCATTTCTTTTGAGTAGTCTACATAACACTTTATAGACTAAAAAGAATTAGAATGGAAAATAGGGTCACCTTGTCTGCTACCTCTAGTAGCCGTGACATGTTTGGTAGGCTCACCATTCACTAGAATTCTATATGAAACAATTGAGATGCATTAATGGATCTATTGTATGAAAACATCAGGGAAACCAAAGGTTTTAAAAACATTGAGGATGAAGTCCCAATCAACCTTGTCATAAGCTGTCTTAAAAACAGTCACTTGTTAGATTTAGCTTCAAGCTTATTTGATTGATTCTACTTCATATAAGCAGGACAACCCCAAACTTTCATATGAGAAAGATATGATTTCTTGTTAGTCAATATCTCATATGGAGCAACATCAACCCACTTAGATGATATTCTGTTTAATACATAAACAGAAGTTTCGAATGCATACCCCCAAAAGGATTTTGGTAAATCCGCTAAACCCATCACAAACCTCACCATGTCTAACAAGGTTCGGTTTCTCCTCTCAGCCACACGATTGTGTTATGGCGTTTAAGGTGGAGTCCACTGGGACAATATGCCATTATCCTTGAGATATTCCAAAAACTCTTGGCTTAAGTATTCACCATCTCGATCAGATCGAAGTGATTTACTACTTTTCCTAAGTTGTTTCTCAACTTCATTTCTGAATTCTTTGAACCTTTCAAAGGCTTTAGACTTGTATCTTATAAGATACACATACTTATATCAAGAATGATAATCGATAAAAGTAATGAAGTATACGAAACCACCTTTAGCATGTATGGACATCGGACCACATACATCAGTATGTATTAGGTCTAAAAGTCATCAGATGCCTTCTTCTACTTCAAGGACTCCAGATAGGCCTTACAGTTTCTTTTCTAGTAGCCATCCTTGCCACAGTGGAAGCAAGTTCCCTTCGAGGCAGTCTTCTTTGCTTTCTTGACACCTCCCTTAGGCCTTGTAGACTTCTTCTTCTTTTAGCTCTTTTTCTCTTCTTCTTTTGGCTCTTTTTCTTCAAACCAGAAGAATCCACCAACATCACAACCTTATCCTTGCAGACAGATGGCTCAACTGCCTTAAGCATGTTGACCAGCTCGAGAAGTATGCTGGATATATTGTTTATCCGATAGTTAAGCACAAATTGTGAGTAACTATCGGTTAAACTCGTTAGAATTAAGTCAGTACTTAATTCATGATCCAAAAGAAATCCCAAAGAGGCCAACCGCTTGATGTAGCCAATCATCTTCAGTGCGTACTGCACTAGAGATGTCCCCTCAATCATTTTGGAGTAGAAGACCAATCGCGAAGTCTCTAACCTTTCGATCCTTGATACGCACTGAAGATGTCCCCTCAACCATCTTAGAGTGGAAGAGTAATCGCGAAGTCTCAAACCTTTCAGACCTTGCTTGCTCATCAAAGAGCTCCCTAAGATGATAGACTATAGTATGAGCATCTATAGCCTCACGCTGCTTTTGCAGCTTCGACGACATAGTGACTAACATAATACAACTAGCCATCTCATTATCATCGAGATGCTTCCTATATGCCCTCTGATTATCATCAAAAGCATCATTAGCGGGGGGATCGGGAAGTGGTTCTTCCAAGACATAGCCAAGCTTCTCGGACTTGAGAACTATTCGTAAGTTCTTGAGCCAGTCAAGGAAGTTTGGTCTAGCCAACTTGTTAGCTTCCATCAATGGTCTTAGATTCACACTAATACTCACGGTGTTGACTCGGGCAATAACAACCTATCGTTAAAGAGAGAAAATTAGAATGTACTTAAATGCATGTCTATAAGGACTTTAATAACATACATTATGGCTCCCACTATTTTTCACGAATTCATAACCCTCAATATAAATCCGAGAAAACTCGTGGAGAAATTCTCCTAGTGGGTCGATATCTAATATCCCTAAGAATGATCTTGGGTTTGCCCAACAAGTCACCATAGTTCAACCGATAGGTATTGATTATATCAATTGTATCTCCAATGTAACTATCGAATCTAGTGCTATCAACTGTTTAAGTGTGCACACTCATTGGGCTATCAACTCTTGACACGTATACATCTAATGTACACAACCCAACTTTGCCTCTGTCCACGT